>CM041796.1:1074684-1079684 GCA_023376895.1 Aspiorhynchus laticeps
GTCACGCCAGCAGATGACCGAGCCGAGGCATCACGCTGATTTGGGGAGAAACACAGGGCCGAGTGTCCGCGGGGGACAGAGAGCGGCCCGCAGTGACCGAATGCGGCAAATTGATCCAATTGTAGGACGCAAGACTTCTTGCCAATTATGTGGGTCATGTCAGCGTCTCTGGAGTCTTGGGCCCGTACGTGAGTGTGTGTGTTTAGCGTATTTAACGGATTGTATGTCCAGCAAACATCCACTGACAGCAAACTGACCCTCACACTGGTGCTGGAAATCATTTACATTCCTGTAGCTCTGGAAATACAACATCTGCTGGGTTTGCATCTTTTAATAAGGTTTTTACTTAAAAGGGTCATATGATGTGATTTCAAGTGTTCTTTCTCTTTGTAGTGTCACAAGCTGTTCATGCATAGATAAGATCCCTGAAATTGCAAAGACTAAAGTCTCAAAACCAAAGAGATATTCTTTATAAAAGTTAAGACTCGTCCACGCCTCCTAAAACGGCTCATTCAAACACACCTCACATGTCTACATCACTGTGTGGGAAGATTTGCATAACTCCGCCCAAATGTATATGCAATGAAAGAAGGCGGAGCTATTATTCTGGCTGTAGTGTTGTTGCTGACGCCGGCGTCATGTCCTGGAGACGCTGTGTAAGCGAAACTACTTTGTTTGGGATCCAAAAGAGGACACAACTAGAAATCAGTGGTTAAGTTGTGTTTACAACACTGTTCCAGAACAGTTCAACACAAATATTGGAGTGTGTGCAGCGCAATTTACAGAAGACTGTGTCCTGAAGCTGGAAGAGTAGCCTACAATGCTGTCTGCACAAAGACTGTTTCTATAAAGTGGAGCAATTCCAGCTTTGCAAGAACAATCTGGCGCTTCTGACCACTGTAAGTACGTTTCTGCTTCTGACGATTCAAACGTGAGTTATGAGCTGTGTAGAGTATGCAGACATGGTAACGCGATGCGTGAAAAGAGAGTATAAGTCATTATAATCAGTAATTATGTCCCCACTGGATGCAACAAATGCTTTGTTTATAATGGGTTTTATTGTTTTGGTCTCGTCGCGCCGGGACACGGCATCACAATACGGTGAGGGGCGTAACATTTCCGTCTCACGCTTGAGGTATTCGGCCAATCACAACACACCTGATAGCTGGCCAATCAGAGCACGCCTCGCTTCTCAGAACGATGAGCTTTGTAAAAATCGAGCCGTTTCAGAAAGACGGAGCATAGAGGAGCAACAATAATGTACAGTATGTGGAAAATAATGTGTTTTTTTTTTTTTTACTTTAATCCACATAAACACATTGCATTACACCAAATACACAAAATGTTGTTCTTTTTAGCAACATCATATGACCCCTTTAAATATAGATATTTATGTAATTGGTGAATTCAGCAGCTGCGACTTAGAATTAGAAAGCCGTTGTCATTTACCAACGCTTACAAACATTAACCATGGTTTTACTACAAATTAAACCAAAAAAACTATGATTACTATAGTTAAATCATGATAACCACAAATTAACCATGGTTTTGCTGCACTAACCATAGTTTAACCATGGTATTTGTAGTAAAACTGTGGTTATACAAATAGTGGTAACACTTTACTTGAAGGGGTGTGCATAAGACTGACATGACACCTTCATAATCATGACACATCATGAATATGGAGATTTTATGCATGTTTATAACAACTGTCATTAAGTGTCATTCGCTCAGTTATGTCATTTTTAATACAAAGATGACATTATTTGACCTAACCCTTACCCCTAACCCTAGCCCCATAACAATGACATCTCAAACAATGTCATCTTTGCATTAAAAATGACATAACTGAGCGAATGACACTTAATGACAGTTGTCATAAACATGCATAAAATCTCCATATTCATGATGTGTCATGATTATGAAGGTGTCATGTCAGTCTTATGCACACCCCTTCAAGTAAAGTGTAACCCAAATAATAATCAATACGCCAAAAAAACATGGTTACTACACTTTTACTATAATAAAACCATGGTTAATTTTCGTAACCCTGACAAGCTGACAATGTGTGAAAGAACCCGTTGTTTCTATGTGTGTATATATATATATACACTGTCCTCCAAAAGTTTGGAAACGCTCTAGAAAAGTGGGGTTTTGGACAATATTGGCATGAATCCTTTTTAATTTGTGATAATTTTGCACTGATAAGGGACAACACAAACTACGAAAACATATTTTATTACATAAACAGTTTACACATAGAAAAAACTTACATTTTAAATGTAATATTTGTAAACTATCTGATCCTAAATTGTGTTCTAATTGGTTCATTGTATTCTAAACTTAATTGGCAATCAATTGTTGAAGCTATTAAGGTGTGCTGAGCCAAAACCTGGACCAAGTTTAAACCAGTAACCACAGCATGTCTGACTTTGACATGTATATATTGACATTATTATGTAATCAAAATTAAAATTATTATTGCTTGTCTTCAATGATAATGTCAAGTTACTTTAATGTATTTGCACCAAAAAATAAGGATTTATGCTGATATCGTCCAAAACCACACTTTGCCAGGAGTGTTTCCAAACTTTTGGAGCAATATACACTATATTTCCAAAAGTATTGGCACCCCTTCTAATGAACAGGTTTGACTACTTTAGTAATTTCTATGAGTACAAATCTTAATGTTAAAGCATATAATGATATTCTAGGAAATTGTGTGCTTCTAATATTATAGCAACAGTTTGGACTCTTTTCTATTCTAACATGACAATGTCTCTGTGTATAAGACAAGGTTCAAAAAGAAAATGATTGATTGAGTCAGTGTGGAAGAACTTGACTGGTCTGCATAAAACCAAGTCCTAATCCCAGTTTAACACCTCTGGTGTGACTGTAAATGCAGACCTTGAGACAAAAACTCATCAACAAACACCAATGACTTGTACATACAATATATTGTCAAAAGTATTGGCACCCCTTCTTTAGAACAGAAAAATGCACTTCCAAATCTGTGGCAACAACGATGGGAACATAATTCATGTATTTAAAAATTGTATTTCATCTCTGTTGCAACAGTTTTGTAAGTGTTTAAAATGACTGAACCCATATGTACAAGTCATTGGTGTTTGGTGATGAGTTTTTGTCTCAAGGTCTGCATTTACAGTCACACCAGAGGTGTTAAACTGGGATTAGGACTTGGTTTTATGCAGACCAGTCAAGTTCTTCCACACTGACTCAATCAATCATTTTCTTTTTGAACCTTGTCTTATACACAGAGACATTGTCATGTTAGAATAGAAAAGAGTCCAAACTGTTGCTATAATATTAGAAGCACACAATTTCCTAGAATATCATTATATGCTTTAATATTAAGATTTGTACTCATAGAAATTACTAAAGTAGTCAAACCTGTTCATTAGAAGGGGGTGCCAATACTTTTGGCAATATAGTGTATATATATATAAAACATGTATAATATCCTCGGTTTTGGACATGAGAGACGGAAAGGGGGCCGTTATCCCAGCTTTCACTAATGTTTTTTTTAAAAGTTATATAGGAAGAACATTCTTAAAGTAATGTTCTTATAACTTTATTAATATTTTAAAGAAAATGTTAAAAGAAAAAGTTCTGAGATCAACATTCTCATCATACTTGATGATGAACATTCCAAGAAATGCTTTTTATTACCTTTAAATAATGTTAGAAACAGGACAAGAAAGCAGGACGTCTTGGAATATAAAAATTTAACTGTGGTCAAAATAGTTAAAATAAGAAACATTTTTGCGACCTTGATGTTATTTCATAATCACGATAAGAAAGCTGGACATTTGTTTCCACAATGTTTGTCTAAGCTGAGTTTGTTCTGTGTGTCTCGTGTCAGCGCTCACCGTACAACAGTGACAGGTCAGACAGATCAAACCACTGCAGCAGTTCAGGAGAATAAAACCTCACCCCGAGACCTTCACGCCGCTCTTTCATGTTCCTCAAGGCCTTCGCCTGTTTCTGTGCCGAGGACCTGCAGGAAAACATTCACTAACCGGCTACACTCTTAAAAATAAAGCTGCTTCACGATGCCATAGAAGAACTTTTATAATAACTGCACACTATGAATCCTTAAGCATTAGTAAATAGTCAATTCAGGCTTTATAAAGCATTATTCCAACATTAGTAAGCAGTTTAAAAATACAGCTATAATTTTTTTGTTCTTGAGCATATCTATAATATTTAATAATTGTATTTTCATGCTTTATTAACGATCAATTTATCATTTCTAAATTACTACGTTATTTACAAACCTGTTATTTAGGAGTTGTCAGTGGTTCATTAGATCATTTAGAAAGTGTAAATAAATCATTTTTATAAATCGTATTATTAAGACACATGATAATAGCTCGGTGTGTTAATAAATGCTTTATTAACACATATTCCTGCTGTGATTCATGATTAAGTCAGGTAGTTATAAAACATTTAGTAGTTGCCAGCCATCGATTTTTGTGAGCTCATCTAAAGTGAGGAATATTTATATTTCATAAAGCATTTATAAAGAAGATTTAAAGACTCATTTATCTTCTAAACAGAAACGTTAAACAAACACAACACAGAGGGATACAGAACACACACAAAAATATTTTTTTTCAATATGCAAAAACTGTACACTTGATAAAAAATTAGAAATAAACCTCTGCAATTTCATAGAATTTTTTTTTATTTCAAGTGTACAGTTTAATTTTTTTTTGCATCTTGAAATAAATATTTCTGAGTTCTGTGTCCCTCTGTGTTGTGTTTGTTTAACTTTTCTGTTTAGAAGATAACCGAGGCTTTAAATCTCTTTGTAATAGATATGCTTATAAAGGCATTTATAGCTGTATTTATAAACTGCTTACTAATGACTATTAATGTTGGGACAATGCTTTATAAAGCATGAACTGACTGTTTACTAATGCTTACCGAATGATTCATAGCGTGCAGTCATTATAAAGTGTTACCAAACCTTTTGT
>CM041796.1:1084684-1122184 GCA_023376895.1 Aspiorhynchus laticeps
TTTTCACGACTCATGCATGTGATGAGGTGCAGCAGGCAAGCTTGGAATATAGAAAATCTTACATTCAGCAGATAGAAATATTGCATTATATTGATTTTGTCAAGAAAAAAGATGATCTGAACACTGTTGTGTATTACTTTACTCTGCGATTACATCCCTCTGATCAGCATCTGCTACATTATATTACTATAATTAAACATCTTTTTTGAAAATTAAACAGTTTCTTACAAACTTATGTGATTTGATAAAATACATAACAAAATATAATTGTATATATGGGTAACGGAAAAATTACTTCAAGCTACACATGACAGTTAATGAGATTAATACAACACTTCTGCTTGAATGTCACTGTTAATCACTATTGAGTGTTTATAATAACTTCTGATTGTGATACAATGTGGATTTTGGTCAAATGATGAGGCAGAAATATGTTATTAGTAACATTTATGTGGAAGATACACAGTTACAACTTCTGTGTGACGTGAAGAAACAATGTAACTAATTACTGCTGCCAGAAAGTAACAAGTAAAGTAACAATATTACTTTTGAAAGGAGTAACTAGTAATGAGTAATATATTACATTCTTTGAGTAACTAGCCCAACACTGCTAATTATTCTAATTGTATTTATTGATTAAATATTAGATTTTTTTCTGGCAATAAATGTAGATCTTTCAGATGAATTTCAAGAATGCTGGTATGGTCTTTGGTCTTGTCTTGGTCTCAACACACTCTTGTCTTGTCTGCCGCTTTCCAGTTTCTGTGCTGGCTTGGGTCGCTAAATCAAAGCGTACAGAAAGCTTTTCATGGCGTAGCTGTCAGGTGGAGGGCCGCGAGACGGCGTTTGCCAGACGTTCCTCTGGAAGTTGACGAGGTGTGAGGACAGGTAACAGCAGACCACACAAGAGCAGCAGCGGAAGTCCTTTCTTAACGAGGTCTCAACACCAGAACATGAGAAGCAAAGCCACCATCCTAGAGATGAGACTCAATGCGTAGAGGACGTTTTGTTGTAATTTATGTAGATTTAACCATGTACACTGCAAAAAAAAGTTTTTCTTACTTAGTATTTTTGTTGTTTTCTAGTATAAATATCTAAAAATTCTTGAATCGAGGTGCATAAAATGACTTAAGATATTATGTCTTGTTTTCTGGAAAAAAAGTAAAAATTTTGCAAAAATATCTGCCAACGGGGCAAGAAAAATATTCTTGTTTAGCCTTTGAATTAAAATCATTTTTCTTAATTCGATTGAATTTTTACTACAATTGCGCCAATACGCTGGAATGATCTGCCCATGTTTATTAGAATGCTTCGTCTGTGGCTATTTTTAAGTCTAAATTAAAAACCTATCTGTTCGATAAGGCTTTTAATTCTGGTTGAAGCACTCTTTATCCTTGTCCTATGTTTTTGTTGCATGTTATGATCAGTGTTGGGCTAGTTACTCAAATAATGTAATATATTACTCATTACTAGTTACTCCTTTCAAAAGTAATATTGTTACTTTACTTGTTACTTTCTGGCAACAGTAATTAGTTACATTGTTTCTTCACGCCACACAGAAGTTGTAACTGTGTATCTTCCACATAAATGTTACTAATAACATATTTCTGCCTCATCATTTGACCAAAATCCACATTGGATCACAATCAGAAGTTATTACAAACACTCAATAGTGATTAACAGTGACATTCAAGTAGAAGTGTTGTATTAATCTCATTAATGTGTAGCTTGAAGCTAATTGTAATTTCTCCATTACCCATATATGATTATATTTCGTTATGTATTTTATCAAATCATGTAAGTTTGTAAGAAACTGTTTAGATTTTTATTTATAGTAATATAATGTACACATGCTGATCAGAGGGATGTAATTCAGAGTACAGTAACACACAACATAACAAATCAGATTATCTTTTTTCTTGACAAAATCAATATAATGCAATATTTTATATCTGCTGAATGTAAGATTTTCTATATTCCGAGCTCGCCTGCTGCACCTCATCACATGCATGAGTCGTGAAAATTATGAAAATAAATCTAGGAATTATTAGATTGTTGGATTTTAAATCAGCGGGTTGAGGCATCAAAAGTAACTAAGCTGTTTTATGGATAGTAACTGTAATATTATTACTGAAATCTGATTAGTAATTAGTTACACTACTAGTTACTGCAAAAAGTAATATTATTACAGTAACTAAATTACTAGTAACTAGTTACTGCCCAACACTGATAATTAGACACTATATAGAGCTGTTACCAATCAAACAAAATCAGTAACAACAAAAATCATCGAAGCACATCAAAGAAACTGCATCTGAATTGATACAATTACAGTTGCATAAATATTGTTTAGAGTGATGTTTTAATAAATAAAAAAAATCATATAGAAATATGATGGAAAAATAAATTGAAAATGAATGTCAAACTCAAATCACTTAATGTGTGAGTCATTGAATTATTCACTCAACTGATTTATTCAGTATTGAATCACTGCTGTGTGTTGCTCAGAAATACAACAGATGCTATGGATTGCTGGACTTTGTTTGGAACTATTTTTGTTGCCGAAATGGCAAAAATAAAACAAATTAAATTGTGTCTCAAACATTAATTCACTTTTAATGTCTGCATACAATCAATATCACGTTTTGCAATCATGCTCATATTCATGAAAACAGCTCTCTCGCTCTTGTGATATTGCTTAATTTGATATAATATGAAAAAACAAGACTTTTTTTTGCAATCATATCGTACAATTGTTGGCCATTTGTATTAATTTAGGTGATATTTTTGATAATTCCCTCATTAAGTTCTGACCAGGGCACAGCAGTATCAAAATAAATCAAATTAGAAATAAGTTACTAATTACACTTAAAGCAGGACGTTTTAGATCATCACATTAATGATGTTAACAAACCATTGAGGCAATTTAGTGACATCCCTGCAGTTTTGGTCTTGAAATATTTCAATTCAAGTTTATTTGTATAGCGCTTTTCATGATACAAATCGTTGCAAAGCATCTTTACAGAAAATTTAAGTTTCTATGTTAAAGTTTCTACATTATAATTAGTAGTAGCTGATCAGTGGTGATCTCAAGCTGATGTCCATATGGCAGAAATGTACAGTAAAAATCAGGCAGTTAGTTAATGACATGCCATCAAACAGACGGTCAATACTATTAACTGCAATGATTATATGTTGCAATCAAACTTATAGCAAAATTTGGTAGTTTTGTATGTTGTTTGAGGGTTGGCATCATCTGAGGTCCTCTGGGGGGTTGGCATCATCTCTTCTCAGGTGTTCGGCCATCTCAGATCTTCGTAAAGGTTGGCATCATCTCTTCTCAGGTCTTCGTAAAGGTTGGATCCAGACCGAAGCTTCTGTAATTCCTAGAAACAGAGAAGCAAATAGAGACACAGTTAGCGTAGCTGCTGTTCCAACCAAGCAAAAATGATGTGTTCAACCCAAGCAAAGAATGATAATGTGCATTTAACATCAGATATAACTGAAGTACAAGATTATAAGATGCATTATGTGAATGCTTGGCTAAAGAGATGTGTCTTTAATCTAGATTTAAACATAGAGAGTGTGTCTGAACCCTGAACGTTATCAGGAAGGCTATTCCAGAGTTTGGGAGCCAAATATGAAAAAGCTCTACCTCCTTTAGTGGACTTCGCTTTATTTCGATAGTCCACTTTAGACATTCTACTAACTATAAGTAACTTTGTAACTACATGTCAACTACATGTCTACTAACTCTCAGTAGGGTAGGTTTAGGGTTAGTAGAATAGGTTGATATATACTTGCAAAGTCTCTCATAGTCAGTATGTTGTGGACCCATCAAAATAAAGTGTTAGAAGATATTAAGCAGACGGTCTACTAATACGCTAATGACTGCTAGTTGACATGGAGTTGCAAAGTTACTTACTGTTAGTAGAATGTCTAAAGTGGACTATTGAAATAAAGTCTTAGGAACTACCAATAAAATCCTTTTAGTCTGAGTCTGAGACAAGACCAAGACCTTCATAAATGTTCTTAAGACCGTTCTTGAGTACTACAACACTATCTAGAATGGAGAACACGCATTAACTCCTGACCACCCTGCAGCTCTTGCTCTGAAACTCTTTAAAAGCCCAGGCTGCGCCGCAATTATCTTTTATGATCTGCCAGGGAACTCAGAGCTGGCCGATCCCAAGAGCGCCTCCGTGACCAGGGCTTGGGAAATCACAGCTCTCAGCTCTTTTACAATAGAGCTTCTTCCAGCCAGCAAGCTGTACATAAAGCATGTGATTGTGGCGCGCCGATCGCTTCGGGAAGAGTTGTGGCTTGGCTTTCATTGCTTGTGGGAGGTCTCGTCTTTAGGTATGATTGGAGGGGCGGACAGAATTTTAACGGTAAATCAGCGGCGTCGATATAATGGACAAATCTCTTCTAACGGTTATGTCAGGGCAGGAACGGGAAGCGTAGAGATCAATGCATGCTTGGCTCATCCCATTAGAACAGAAGAGCAAAGCTGACAGCCATCAGGAAGATTGGACCAAACATCACTATGACTTCTCACCAAACACTGCAAAAAATGATTTTCTTACTTAGCATTTTTGTTTTGTTTTCTAGTATAAATCTCTAAAAAATCTTTAATCAAGGTGCATTTACTTGACTAAAGTGTGACTTAAGATATTATGTCTTGTTTTCTGAAAAAAAACATAAAAATTTTGTTAGCTTTTGCTTAAAACAAGCAAAAAAAATCTACTAATGGGGCAAGAAAAATATTCTTGTTTAGTCTTTGAATTAAGATGTTTCTTACCCCATTGGCAGATAATTTTGCTTGTTTTAAGCAAAAAGTAACAAAATTTTGATTTTTTTTTTTTTTTTGGAGCCCTGATAGTCCACTTTAGACAATACACTAATTTATTCTACTAACCCAAACCCTAATTTAACCGTCTACTAATACTCTAATGAGAGTTAGCTGACATGTACAGTAGTTACTTACAGTCAGTATAATGTCTAAAGTGGACTATCAAAAAAAAAAATATGACGCTACATTTCCATTATGCACATTTTGTACCATTTCCAAGCAGAGGTTACTAAATATCGCTCAGACCAACAGGTAGGCCCAGTCCACTCAAAACCAGATCAGAACCAGAACTTGTGCTCCAACGTGAACTCAATGCCAGCCTCCTAAACGATCTCTCGGTTTCTGAGACGCTTAACTCAGATATTGATTTTTACATCATGGAAATGCTCAGATGCCATATATACGTATCTGATTTCACCACAGCACTGGAGACCGGTTTTGTGCGTTTCTCGGAGGCGGACCCGTCAGTCAGACTGTAGAAACCGGTTCCTGCAGCCTGTGGCTCTCTGATTTCATCTGCCCAAGAAAGCCCAAACCAGCTTTGAGTACAAGAATATGGAAACTGACAGAAATAAATGTGGGCTTGGGGAAATAACAGCACAAATAGGTCTGAGAGGAACTGGCTGAAGAGATGGCGCTGGCGTGGTGGCCAGAGGCCGTCGGGGCGAGATCTGTACCTCTGTGACACACGGACCGTGACGGCAGGGTCCATGCATGTGCGCTTGCCACAACCGCTTAAGTCCAGCGCAGAGCCGGCGCGGGATTGGATGGGAGGAGCTGTCAATCATCAGGGCACATGAGCATCTCCAGTGGGCAATAATGCGACTAAAGATGTCTGATAGGGTCAGTTACAGGACACTGAGCATATATGTGACCCTGGAGCACAAAAGCAGTCATCAGTAACGCAGGTATATTTGTAGCAATAGACAACAATACATTGTATGGGTCAAAATTATACATTTTTCTTTTATGTCAAAAATCATTAGGATATTAAGATCATGTTCCATGAAGATATTTTGTAAATTTCCTACCGTAAATATATCAAAACTTAATTTTTGATTAGTAATATGCATTGCTAAGAACTTCATTTGGACAACTTTAAAGGTGATTTTCTCAATATTTAGATTTTTTTGCACCCTCAGATTCCAGATTTTCAAATATTGTCCTATCATAACAAACCATACATCAATGACTTGTACATACAATATATTGTCAAAAGTATTGGCACCCTTCTTTAGAACAGAAAAATGCACTTCCAAATCTGCGTCAACAACGATGGGAACATAATTCATGTATTTAAAAATTGTATTTCATCTCTGTTGCAACAGTTTTGTAAGTGTCTAAAATGACTGAACCCATATGTACAAGTCATTGGTGTTTGGTGATGAGTTTTTGTCTCAAGGTCTGCATTTACAGTCACACCAGAGGTGTTAAACTGGGATTAGGACTTGGTTTTATGCAGACCAGTCAAGTTCTTCCACACTGACTCAATCAATCATTTTCTTTTTGAACCTTGTCTTATACACAGAGACATTGTCATGTTAGAATAGAAAAGAGTCCAAACTGTTGCTATAATATTAGAAGCACACAATTTCCTAGAATATCATTATATGCTTTAACATTAAGATTTGTACTCATAGAAATTACTAAAGTAGTCAAACCTGTTCATTAGAAGGGGTGCCAATACTTTTGGCAATATAGTGTATGTGGGTGCATTGTTACTTATAGTCAACAGAATGTAATCAAAATAAAGTGAAACCATTATATTTAATAGATGAACATTTAATGGGCTATTAATCAATTTCACAGAATGCTCATTAAGTTTACATCAAATGTTGGGGAGTACATTACAAAAGTAATACTGAATAGAACTTTCTAGTAAATTACACAAACAATTACAAAGAGATGGCAAATAACACATTAAATTATCACACTGCAAAAAATCTTTCTTACTTGGTATTTTTGTCTTGTTTTCTAGTATAAATATCTAAACATTTTTGAATCAAGATGCATTCACATGACAAGCAAATACAAGTATTCTGCCAATAGGGTTAGCAAAAATGATAGGGAAAATGATCTTAATTTAAAGGCTAAACAAGAATATTTTTCTTGCCACATTGGCAGATATTTTTGCTCGTTTTAAGCAAAAACTAACTCAATTTTGATACGTTTTTCAGAAAACAAGACATAATATCTTAAGGCATTTTACTTTTAAAGTAAAGGCACCTTGATTCAAGAATTTTTAGATATTTATACTAGAAAACATAAACTAAGAAAATATTTTTTTCAGTGCAAATGAAATTTTGAAGTCGAACTCAAATAGTACTTTCTTGTAAAACGCACTTCAATAATTTTCATTTTATTTACAACTTTGAAAAATCACTTTTTTTTTTTTTTTTTTACAGTGTAGGCATAATTATCGAAAAATAATCTTGTAAAAACTTTGATCAGATGTAATCCTGTGAGTGTGGCCAGTTTTTAGTCTTCACTTAGGATGAATGCAGCGGCGTGTATGTAAAACCGTGCAAGAAACATGCTGTAAAATTAGCTTTTAAATACTTCAAGTGCAGAATGCATTAGTTGTCAGCGAGAATGACACGGTGCAAAGAGCTTCTATTGTTGAGTAATGCGTATGGCCTTCACTCGCTCGGCCTCGCCTCTTCAGCGATGTTTAAAGATGGCTTTGGGAGCGCAGGAGAGGAGTGATATAAGAGGGCGTCGAGGATGGGATTTAGGCTTCTAATGCGTTCTTTTGGCTGCGTCCCATTCACGCCTTTCTGTGACACAGGAGGGGCACTAAAACACAGAGCGCTGCCTCAGAAAACCGCCTCTGATTTGTGCCCAAAGCCATCAGTGTCACTGGACTCAGCTTGTCAGTCTGAGAGAGCATCAAAGCGTGCGCTCGGGAAGGCCTGTCACAAACAGTAATGGATATCATTTCAAATATGTAGGGCCTCCGCTGTCTCGGACCCCGACCCCTGCTCTCCTGCCCACATCGGTGGAATGGGCTCAACTGTGGGGTTAACTCCTCTAATCAAGTTCTCGAATGAATCGTGTGCTTCACGGGGCCATTGTGATGCATGTTTTGATGCTGGTGAGCATCTGTCAAAGCACAGCGGAGGCCAAAATGATCAGAACTCTGAAGCTCAGTCAGGTATTTCTGTCTTTTGCTCAGGAGGAAATATCAGTTTACATTCATTTAGCCATTAATTGTGAAAATGCAGTGATATTTTTGTCTGATCTGATCATCATCAGTCTGTCTGGAGTCACAGTATTTTACAGCATGTTTCTTGCACGGTACAAGCCGCTATTCATCCTAAGTGAAGACTAAATACTCTTGAAGTGAATTCGGTGATCAAAGTTTTTAAAGGATTATTTTTGTACAGTAAAAAAACTGATTCTTAAAATCAAAATCAATAAATAAAATTAATAAAAAATTTTTTTTTTATAATAATAATTAAAGTTTTTAAAGGATTATTTTTGTACAGTAAAAAAACTGATTCTTAAAATCAAAATCAATAAATAAAATTAATAATAATTTTTTTTTTTTATAATAATAATTAAAGTTTTTAAAGGATTATTTTTGTACAGTAAAAAAAAATGATTCTTAAAATCAAAATCAATAAATAAAATTAATAATATTTTTTTTTTTTTATAATAATAATTAAAGTTTTTAAAGGATTATTTTTGTACAGTAAAAAAAAATGATTCTTAAAATCAAAATCAATAAATAAAATTAATAATAAAACATTTTTTTTATAATAATAATTAAAGTTTTTAAAGGATTATTTTTGTACAGTAAAAAAACTGATTCTTAAAATCAAAATCAATAAATAAAATTAATAAAAAAACTTTTCTTATAATAATAATTAAAGTTTTTAAAGGATTATTTTTGTACAGTAAAAAAAAAGATTCTTAAAATCAAAATCAATAAATAAAATTAATAATATTTTTTTTTTATAATAATAATTAAAGTTTTTAAAGGATTATTTTTGTACAGTAAAAAAAAATTATTCTTAAAATCAAAATCAATAAATAAAATTAATAATAAAAAATGTTTTTTATAATAATAATTAAAGTTTTTAAAGGATTATTTTTGTACAGTAAAATTAATGATTCTTAAAATCAAAATCAATAAATAAAATTAATAATATTTTTTATTTTTATAATAATAATTAAAGTTTTTAAAGGATTATTTTTGTACAATAAAAAAAAATGATTCTTAAAATCAAAATCAATAAATAAAATTAATAATAATTTTTTTTTTTATAATAATAATTAAAGTTTTTAAAGGATTATTTTTGTACAGTAAAAAAAAATTATTCTTAAAATCAAAATCAATAAATAAAATTAATAATAAAAAAAAATATATATAATAATTTTTTTTTTTTTTTTTTTTTTTTTTTACATGAAGAAACAGAACAAACTGAGACAGACTAAATCCAGAAGAACTGTGTCTCTCAAGAAACCTCCTGCAAAGCTACAGAGCTGTTAAATGTTTTAGGCAAAAATAATCTCATAAATAGATTTTCGGTAACACTTTACAATAAGGTGTCATTAGTTAACATTAATGTATTAACTAACATGAACAAACAATGAACAATGCATTTATTACACTATTTATTAATCTTTGCTAATGTTAGTTAGTTAATGAAAATACAGTTGTTCAATGTTAGTTCACAGTGCATTAACTAATGTTAACAAACACAACTTGTGATTTTAATAATGCATTAGTAAATGCTGAAATTAACATAAAGGCTGTAGAAGTATTGTTCCTTCTTAGTTCATAATGTTGTTAACTAATGAACCTCAGCACTTAGCCTATGTTTTATTTATTTTTTTCCTTTTTATTCGAAACATTCCCAAACGCATTATATCATGAAATATCTTGATTCTCATCTTTATATATTATGTTAGTTGATCTAGTGGGCGATGGTCAAAGTAACCTATTTTGATCTATTAACTATGCATAAAAACCTGCCTGTTTACAGATATGGGTGTCATGCAATAACATATTTTAATACGACTGACTTTATATTTAATGTGAATTTAACATTGAAAGTTAATGTGAATAAAACATTGTAAGTTAGGCTACTAATCATAACACTTTCATTGTACAGAAAGAGAGCAAAGAGCATTATCACTGACAGTCTAGCGTTCAAGCGCTCTCAAAAACTCCCTTTAAAATCACTGAAGCTGTTTGTACTGTGAAATGAATATCTTACAGATTCATACACACATCTGCACTTTGTTGTTTCTGACGAGAGAATTCACCAGAAAGAGGTATTCAGTCAGCGAGGAGTGAAGAAAACACTGGTGTTTCAGCGATGACTCATCTGAACGCCTCTGATTGGTCGTTGCATTCATAAGCTCAACAGCATCGAGTGTGATTGGTTATAATGCAGCGCTGTCTCTGGCTCAGCACCAGCCAGCGAACTCAGATTTGAATTTAGCAGCTGATGATATAACGCTAATCATGCTGGTGTGATTGTATCAAATATAGAAAATATTAATCGGCTATTTGTTTTTGTCTTTTGGAAGCTGTATTCAAAATCCACTTGGCTTTGAATGGGCATGATGCCTCTGATCAGATCAGACATCTCACTGGATTATTACAATTAATGGCAAAATGAATACTACTGACACAGTACAGCAAAAGATAGAAATACCTGACTTTAAACCATTTTTTAGCTGCTGATAATACTAGTGTTCTCTTCATTTTGGACACCGCTGTACATGAAGTGCTGTGACCTCCTTTAAATGAATGCATAAAAACAATAAACGCTCACATGGTGAGGTGTAACTTTAACAGTCCTTTCGAGTCTTTGATTTTTTTTAATGGACACCAAGAAACCCACAGGCTGATGTGATAATTCTGACATCCAAACTGTCACTTCAGATTAGTCACGGGACGTTTCTCTCCCCTTCAAGTGTGTTTTCGTGTCAGCGTGCTTTAAACACAGCCGTGTTTCCTCGTGCCGCTGGCTTTTTGGCTTGGAGTGTGATTCTGGGCAGAAATCAAAGCTTGTAACCTCTGACTAATTATAGTGTCAGTGTCTCACACACACACACAGTGTGTTTGTGTTGTGTGTTTTGTACTTCAAGCGTGACCCTGGTCTTAAGTCTTGCTTTGAACTCTAGGTATTATGCTGCTTCTATAACAATAATTCATTCTTGCCATTAATAGCGCTCAAGGACTTTGCGTTTGCATGAACTTCCATCCACACTGCAAAAAATGCTTTTCATACTTAGATTTTTTGTCTTGTTTCCAGGCAAAATATCTAAAAAATATTAAATCAAGGAGGATTTTCTAGACAAGTGAAAATTATTGTCTTGTTTTCAGAAAAAAATTGTCAAAATTAAGTGAGTTTTTGCTTGAAACAATGGGGTAAAAAAATACTCTTGTTTTCTGTTTGACATAACATTATTTTTCTTACCCCATTGGTAGATTATTTTGCTTGTTTCAAGCAAAAACTCACTTAATTTTGACAATTTTTTTCTGAAAACAACAATAATTTTTACTTGTCTAGAAAATCCTCCCCCTGTAGTCAAATATTGTATCCCTTAAAACTTATCTTTGATCATCAAAATTACATATTTAAATGTTTTTTCTTGTGAAAATAATTTTCTCATGCCTTAAAATAGCTTGAATGTAACTCAACACCCTTGCCTCATTTACTATACGCGGATCTATGAATATGCAAATTAGCCCCGCCTCCACTCAGTCGCAGCATCCACTGAACTGTAGTAAACGCCAAACAATGGCAGACACGGATAATGACTGATAAACTATGTTTTTACTAGCGGACAACTACAGCGAATACTGTAACATTCGTTAAAGTTACTGACTTGACGATGTTGTGTCCTAAAATGCCGTTAAGACTCGAATGCAGCCGTTTGTGATTGCTAGCATCTGCGAGTAAAGCTGGGTCTGACTCCGGGATACTTTTACACTGTTGCCGCGGGTTATAATGCAAGTTAGCGGTTCTAAATTCACATTAAACCACGGCTTCATGGGTTTTTGCTCTAATTTATGTTTGGTTTTGTGCTGGTATTGGTATGTTTTGCATGCTTGTGATAGGAATCGATCCCTTGACGTGATTGGTTGTTGAATTGTGTGGCGTAGCAAACCGAAGGCCGTTTCAAACCACTTTTCTGGGACTGTCTTTGAGAAACTACAGATTTAAGGAGAAAATGCTCAGCAATGGTGTTGATTAATGGACTGGCACATGGTTTGTCTAAAAGCATATTAAAACACCACATAGACAAATAAACAACTTGATTTTCACAACAGCGGGACTTTAAGAATTTTTAGATATTTTGGCTGGAAACAAGACACAAAATCTAAGTATGAAAAGCATTTTTTGCAGTGCAGCATCGAGCGCAGATCTTTTTCAGGTGTATTCTTGCTGTACTGTAGCTTTTGGACACGCAATCGCTTGGCTTTTGGATGTTTCTCTCTGTTCCTGCTAGTGATGGGTGGTTCTTGAACGATTCGTTCATTTTGAACGAATCTTTAATGTGACTCGGGATGAACGAGTCATCTCGGGGAGTGATTCGTTCAGTCAGTATAGTCTTCGCGTTTGAGTCGTTCGTTCATCATAAGCTAAACCTATGCAGTCTGAGCCGGAAAAAGACTTATAAATAATAATAATAATAACCAACTCTTTAGTTTATTACCTTTGTTACCAAGTGTTATGGAAAATCAATTCACACATTTATAAACTGCAAGAAATAAAAAGCTACAATTTGAGACCAGAAACGCATCACGTAAGAGTAAATAATAACAATAATAACAACAATGCACCCGTTTGTAAGAAAGGTTGTAAATTAACTAATTTCTCTATCCAATCACGTGACAAAAGAGACGAAAAAAGACTCGAGAGATGAACTAATCAAGTCTCTTTCCGGCTCTGAAAGCATTGGTTAAGTTTATGAGGCTTTCACGTGATGAACGAACGAATCGAACCCGAAGACTCGTTAGATAAGAGATGAGCTAATCAAGATCATTTTTTTCTGTTTCTTATACTATTATAGTATTGCACTGTTTGTAGTGTGATCAACGTTTGCATGAGTAGTAGACGTGTTAGGGAAGTACCACGTAACATTTTAATTATTTTTAGCTAAAATGAACGAAATGACTCAAAAAATGATTCGTTCAAGAGTCAGTAAAATGATCCGAACTTCCCATCACTAGCTCCTGCGTTTCGCTGCAGAGAATGTCGTCTAATCTTCTCCTGATGAAGCGGACACCGCCACATGGTGATAATGACCTGCTACATGCCCCAAACTCTGTGATTTACACCCGTCATATTACTGCAGCACAACCCTGTAGTAACACAGCTGGCCGCCGAACGCATCAGAGATGAGAGATTTACATCAATACACAGATAATGCTATTTTACAGCAGGTATACAGTGTTGGCTTTGTTTACTCACACAGTCCATGCAAAGCAAACAGAAGCCTCTTGGATATCAGATTGAAGTTTTAATCAGAGAGTTGACCGTCTCACCAATACAGACATGTATAAAGGCCACATTAGTGAAATTTATAAAGAAAGAGGTCACTAATTGCTGTGGCCACTTGGATCATGTTACTATGAGTGGAATGTCGCTATGACGGCTGAGAATAGAAGCGACTGCATTCAAATGGAAATTGAGTTTTTCAGTGAACGGTCAATGCATTGTGCAGACAGAAAGCTGTTTTGCTGTTTTTTCATCGTCGATATTAATTGATTTATGCTGACGTGCATTGTTAGAGCGCACGGTTTGGAGCATATGCATTTCAGTCCTGTAAAAATGTTGAGTTTCTCTAAAGCCATCAGCACAAGAGCTTTTCTTTTATAAGGGCTACGGACACGCTGCGCCCTGGAATACAGCATCTTCTGAGAGATTTGTCTAAAAATACCTTTGTCGTCTGTTATCGCTACTCTGTATTATGACCTCAGGCTTCGTCTAATCTCAAAAAAGAAAGATTAGATCCTTGGACAAAGAAGACTGGAAAGAGGTCAGAGGGACAGAGGACGCTTGACAGAAACGCTTACGACGCACTCCTCCCTTCTTCCTCGCCGTCATCCTTTCTCTCTCATGCTCTTGTCAGCTAATTATCCAGAATTAGTATCTTCTTTCACACCAGTGGTGTCATTCTGTCTTAGCCTGATTTGTCCGCTCGTGTGACTGGGTGCTAAACTTGTGACAACTGACGAGCTTGAAGCAGGCAGATATTAATTGCAAGTGAAAAGCTGACAGGTCTGACGTCGCAAAAAACAACCCTCGACCCGCTCTGGTAGTGTAGATACTCCCGACACGGGCTTCGGATGAGTGTGTGGCTCCGGGGACACAGGGTTTGGAGCAGAATGCAGCACATCTTCTGAGACGCTGACGTTCAGTCGCACCGTTCTTTAAGGAGAGCGTAGAGGAACGGCAGCCTGATTCTGAACAAGCAGGTTAATTGTTTACATGTCAGTGGAAATGATGAGAGAATGGTGAATGGAAGGTCATGTTTGCTCTCCGGAGGGGCATTCGAGTCCATTAATCACTCGAACATAAAGATGGCACCAAATAAAAACAGCAGGTGGAGTGAGCAGAGGTCATCGCTGCCACACAAGTTCAAGCGGCATTGAATTTTGTGAAGGTGAAATGGCAAAGTCTCCCTAGAGAAACTGATGATGTGTGTGTTTTCAAAAGCTTGACAAGAAGCCGGTGTTCTGACGATTTGTGGTACCCGCTCAGATTGTGCTACCTCCCATTAAAAAGATAGGTAACACAAATCGATAGCGAAAAATGCTGCCTATCAGATTGTGCTACCAGCATCTTATTCATGTGGTTTGAGGCTTTTTTAATGTCCATACCTACCCCTACCCTAAACCTACCCATCCACACCGACCCGTACCCTAAACTTACCCTTAAAACAATGCAAATATATTATTGGTAGCACAATCTGATAGGTAGCATGTTTCGTCGGTACACCGGCAACGCCTACATGTAGGGATGGAACGATTACGATAAATCATGATAAAACTCCCATGGTTTGTGTTTCCGCTTCATATGTTAAATATCATTAAAACCACATTCGATTACAGCCATTTCAACAGCTCAGGATAAATAAATACATGGTGGAAAGCTATGAGGTTTTAAAAGAGTGCAAAGGGAATTATACAAATGAATATATGAATGAATTAATGATATGTGTCCCTGGAGCACAAAAGCAGTCATAAGTAACACAGGTATATTTGTAGCAATAGCCAACGATACATTGTATGGGTCAAAATTATACATTTTTCTTTTATGCCAAAAATCATTAGGATATTAAGATCATGTTCCATGAAGATATTTAGTAAATTTAATACCGTAAATATATCAAACATTTTTGATTAGTAATATGCATTGCTAAGAACTTCATTTGAACATCTTTAAAGATGATTTTCTCAATATTTAGATTTTTTTGCACCCTCAGATTCCAGATTTTCACATTTGTATCTCCCAAATATTGTCCTATCATAACAAACCATGCATCAATGGAAATATTATTTATTCAGCTTTCAGACCCCCAAACATTGACCCTTATGACTGGTTTTGTGGTCCAGGGTCACATATGAATGTACCTCTGAAGGTTCTGATGTCTTCAGAAAAGATTCGATGGCATTTTGTTTTCATCTTCGCTCCGTGCAATACCTAATAAAGTAGTGTTCTTAATCACAGCTGTAATTCTGCTGCTCCATCAGCGCCACCTGCTGTCAGAGACTGGATTTACACAGACTCACATTCAGTCTGTGTGCAGTTTCTGTCTGGACTAAACACAGACCGGATCTGCTTTAAACTTTGCCCGGATGATGAAAAACAAGATTGTATGTTATCTACACATCTAAACGGTATCTAGAAATATTTATGGAGCCAATAAAATACATGTAATCATCTATTAATCATTATCATTTTGACTTATTTAAAGGCTGAAATGTGAGGTTTACCATTTTATGAATCTTTTTCAAAGCTACATGTTATTAGATAAACTGTTGTCAGTCATGTTGTCATTTAAAATCCAGACATCATTGGTAATGTTATTGTTTTAGTGTTCATGCAAACAAAAAGTCATTGTATTTGTCGATTTTATATACAAAACTTGGTGAAACGATATTTTATAACGTCAGCACTTTTCCAGCACGCTACTGACAACCGTGATAATTTTGGTCACTATAATCGTGATAAGAAGTTTTCATGCATTACATCTCTACCTAGATGTATTCTAGATCTGCTCAAGGTCTCGATCCCCGAAGCTTTCTAGATCTGTCTCCTCCTTTCTGGATTCTCCTCCAGATCCATTTGCGGTCTATAGAATAAATGAGGCGGCATAGAGGTGAAGTTCAGCATTCTGAGCTCTTGTGTTATTAATGTTCACTCCGCCGGGACCGAAAGCCTCAATTGGCTTTTAAGGGTGGACTCTAAATGAAAGACAAGTCCAACGACCAGGCTTCCTCTATTCTTCTTCTCAACGAGACTCAGATGGAAACAAGAGAGCCTTACACAGACTGTCTTTCCGGCCTCCAACCACTTGTCTGTAGAAAGCCAATTTTGAAAAAACTCGCTGGAGTGGTTGTTTTATCAACAAGCCTTCATCCTCCTTTTGATTGGTTCGGGGAGGAACAAAACAACAAGAGGGAACTCCTAAGAAAGGACGGAAGAGAAAGAGGCTGAAGAGACAGCTGTTGGGGAGGTTAGTTGGAGATTTCCAGCCATTAACTTCAGACTAAGCTGGCTCTACCACTTGAGGGAAACAAGGGCTGGAGAAGGTACAGCCGCGGACATGAAAAGAAGCAGGAGCAGGCTTGATCCAGTGCGCCAAATGTTCAAAAGTGGGCCAACAATGATCGAAAAGAGAGTGGTGGGCCGGGGGGGCGGAGGTAGGGTTCTCTCTCTTTCAAAGGCACGATAAACAAGGAAATGAGTCAGTAATCATTTCCAGAAATCTCCTGCCCTCTTCCTCCAGTCCTCAGCAGACTCTCAGCCTCCATTCATTAGGGATTCTGGCCTGATTAAAGCGTTTTACGCTGGACCAGACGCCGTCTCCAGACCCGTGGAAGCCTCTTCAAGTCAAGTCACCTTTATTTATATACACTGCAAAAAATTATTTTCTTACTTAATATTTTTGTCTTGTTTTCTAGTATAAATATCTAAACATTTTTTTTAATCAAAGTGCATTTACTTGGCAAGTAAAATGACTTTTACTTTGTTTTCAAAAAAAAAAAAAATGTTGTTAGTTTTTGCTCAAAACAAGCAAAAATATCTGCCAATGGGGTAAGAAAAATAATCTTAATTCAAAAGCTAAACAAGATTATTTTTCTTGCTCCATTGGCAGATATCTTTGCTTGTTTTGAGCAAAAACTAACACAATTTTTTTTTTTTTTTATTATATATTTTTTTTAAAACTACTTGTCTAGTAAATGCACCTTGACTCAAAAATGTTTAGATATTTATACTAGAAAACAAAAGTAAGAAAATAATTTTTTGCAGTGTAGCGCTTATTAACAATACAGATCGTGTCAAAGCAGCTTTACAGTATTAAATAGGAAAATAGTGTGTCAATAATGCAAAAGGACACTCAATTATCAGTTAAAGTCAGTTCATCATTGAATTAATTGAAGTCATCGTCCAGCTCAGTTCTAATAGTATCTGTGCAATCAAGTTGACGATATCGCTGGAAATGAAGTGTATGTGTATATATACAGTATGTATGTATGTATGTATGTATGTACATATATATGTATGCATGCGTACATGCATGTATGTGTATATATGTATGCATATGTATATATATATATTTGATTTGTACTTATCTGTATTTTTGCGTTCTACTGTTAGTGTTTAGTGTTATCTGTATGCACCAGGGAGTAAGAGAGTAACGCAATTTCAATTCTCTGTATGTATGTACGGTATATGTGGCAGAATTGACAATAAAGCAGACTTTGACTAAAGCTCTTCAAGCGGTCATGCATCTCGGCTGATGAAGCTACCGTTGCATCGTATTTCGTTGAGATCTCTTTATGAAAAGACGTCTGCTATTTTCCATTCGGATTTCTGAAATCCAGTTGTTATTGCTGATTGCAGCCCGACCCCTTCCACCCTCCGTAAATTAAAGAATCCATTTGTTCAGTTTAACGTCTTCAGTGAAGAGCAGTCCCATTCATCACTTTGATGAAGCCTGGCTGGGGAAATGTTCAGTGTTGTGGTGTTGCTGCTTTATTGGCGACACCAGAGACCCTCGTGCAGCTCCGAGCACAGAGACTCATTTCCTTGCTATGAGGTCATGAAGGATCTGGCTTGATGTCATCCTTCCTGTTTCTCTGAGCTGCTTCGTCTCAAATCATGTGCTGATAGAAGGACAGCAGTGCAGCATTCACAATGTGCTCTTGATTGCATTTCAACAGAAATGAGGTTGTGCTGTATCCTTTACAACATGGACAAATTCATACATGCATATATATGACCCTGGAGCACAAAAGCAGTCATAAGTAACACAGGTATATTTGTAGCAATAGCCAACAATACATTGTATGGGTCAAAATTATACACTTTTCTTTTATGCCAAAAATCATTAGGATATTAAGATCATGTTCCATGAAGATATTTTGTAAATTTCCTACGTAAATATATCAAAACTTAATTTTTGATTAGTAATATGCATTGCTAAGAACTTCATTTGAACAACTTTAAAGGTGATTTTCTCAATATTTAGATTTTTTTGCACCCTCAGATTCCAGATTTTCAAATAGTTGTATCTCAGCCAAATATTGTCCTATCATAACAAACCATACATCAATGGAAAGATTATTTATTCAGCTTTCAGATGATGTATAATCTCAATTTTGAAAAATTGACACTTATGACTGGTTTTGTGGTCCTGGGTCATATATAGTGTGTGTGTATATTTATTTGATTCAAAATACAGCAAAAGCAGTAATATTTTTAAATATTTTTACTATTTAAAATAACTGCTTTCTGTTTGAATATATTTTAAGATGTAATTTATTCCTGTGATTTCAAAGCAGAATTTTTAGCATCATTACTCCAGTCACATAATGCTTCAGAAACTTTTGATTTCAGATAAATGCTGATCTTTGGATGTTTCTATTCATCAAAGAATCCAGAAAAAATGTACTCAAGTGGTTTAAATATTGATAATAATAATCATAATAATAATAATAATAATCAGAAATGTTTCTTGAGCAGCAAATCAGCATATTATAATGATTTCTGAAGATCATGTGACACTGAAGACTGGAGTAATGATGCTGAAAATAAATTACAGTTTAACATATTCAAATAGAAAACAGCTGATTTAAATAGAAAAAAATATTTCACAATTTTACTGCTTTTACTGTACTTTAGATCAAATAAATGCAGGCTTGGCGAGCAGAAGAGACTTCTTTAAAAACATTTAAAAAACAGTAGTGTGTGTGTGTTTGTGTGTGTGTGTACTGTATGTGTGTGTGTGTGTGGAGTGTGTGTGTGTGTGTGTGTGTGTGTGTGTGTGTGTGTATGCATGTATGTATGTGTGTATATATATATATACCACTATGCTTTTTGTACTGACAAATATTTGTTTAAAATTAGTACGTAATACTTTGCAATTAAATATTTCATCACTTACCCTCGCTTCATTCCAAACCTGTATTAACAACAGCATATTTAGAAGATTTATAGGCATTTTTCATACTGTGAAATTGCATGCTTATTAAAATCCCAAATGTATGCAAATAACAAAAATCATGATAACAGTAGTTCATATGACTTATATATTAAACCCATACAGGTTTGCAACAACATGGAGACTGAGAAGATCACTGAATTTTCATTTTTAAAATATTAATTCAAGGCAACTCTCAATATTGTTTACATTTGACCTTGTTAGGGTTGAAAGAACTTAAGTAAAGTAAGGGATTACTGTTCATTTTTTAGGCAATTTAATTACAGTTACTTATAAAGTACTTGCGTTACATACAGTAAATAATTTGAAATCTAAATTTACCGTCTAAAGATAAAATTGAATGCTGTGGCTTTAACCCTCCGCGCGCCGGCTCGTTCACTTTCAGATTTTACTGATTCACAGAGAAACCTTAAATACTCAGATACATATTAGACTTAAATCAATAGAATCAAAAAAGCTTGAAACTTGTACTTTTAAACGAATTAATTCAAATCGAAAACGAATGTTATCTGATTATGTAATCCGTATGAAAGCGAGGTACAGTCTTTCCCGTATCTGAGCTCATTATATGCAGTCACCTGCATGCAACGCCCTCACATAAATACAAAAAAAATAATAAAAATAAAAAAATCAAGATTCATATAATTTTCATCATTTTTGAAAGAAGACCTACTATGAGGAATTTACCTCATAAGAACAGCGCGATCTGACATGGCTTTATTCAGTGGAGGAGATCGTTCCCGTCATTTATTCATTAGTTAACGTGTTATTTTTACATAAACCTGTACAGATTTTACTAGTCAGGCTTTTCCTGAACATCTTGCCAAACTGAAATGTATTGTTTAACTTTTAAGCTTTTTTGTTATTCAGATATTTCTATTTGTTAACCAAAGAAGGTTAAATTTTTTTTTATAAAAAAGTTTAAGTATTACAGTTGTTTTAAAGCTAAAGGGATAAACTATTCCATGTTTGACTCAAATTGAAAGAGTAAAGAGTTTAATGGTTTATAGGGATTTTAAGATTAGCGATTTTAATAATTAAGTTACTTATTGAGTAACTAAGTTACTTTTCAGACAGAGTAATTAGTAAAGTAATTTAAATACAATATCGATGAAGTAATTACTAACTGTAATTAATTACTTTTTGAAAGTAACTTACCCAACACTGGGGGAAGGTAAGAGTGAAGTCCACACAGTGGATTGTGACCGGGGGGGGTCGGAGTAAGGAAGTGTTCGTGTTTTATTGGTTTCATATGACACGACAGGCTCTTTTTAAGATGTTGTAGTGGCGATGGTAAAAGAGAAGTCTGCCCTCTCGTACATTAAGTGGCCCTGTGATCTTGTGCATATTTATAGGTGCTGTCTTGTGTCACATGGCTTGCATTTCTTGACTTGTCGGTGCCCCCCCGTAGCTGTTTTTACAAGCAGACGAGTGAAGGGGTCAGAGGCTCTGCCCTCCAGCACACACGTTAATCTTCACTTCGCTCCACCATAACGGAAAAACATCAGATTCAATGTTAATATGAAGGTTGTTGTTGTTTTAAAACGTTACACTGAAACGCTCTCCAAGCTCAAAATGCCTATGAAAGAGCACCGAGACCCAAAGATCAGAAACATAACGTCAGGAAAAGTGGAGGGCTTTATGAGAAAATAATGAAACGTGTTGCCCAAAAATGCAAAAAAATGCTTTTCTTACTTTGATTTGTTTGGCTTGTTTCCAGACAAAATATCTAATAATTTTTAAATCAAGAAGGATTTTCTAGACAAGTCAAAATTATTGCAAAAAACATAAGCAGTGTGTGCTACACGGGTGTCTTTATAAAGCCACTGGTGCTCATTGGATGTGGTGGAGGTAAAAAAAAAATCACATTATATAGACGAAATACTTCCAAGGCACTCGCGTGGTGAGATAAAAAGCCTTTAATGTACCGGGCTTAAATCATTACAAATAATTAGAAGTAGATCTACGCGTTTCGGCAAAAACAGCGTTCTTCAGGACACACATCAATTGCTCAAACAGGTATTCTTAAACTGGTGTTAATTAATGAATCATCAGAAACAGCTGGTTAATATGTGGGTGTGGCTAAGACTAGATTCTAAGTACAAAAAAAAAAATACAAAAATTCAAAGGAGAGAAAAAAAAATAGTAAAAAAGAAATATATATATATACTGTATATATATAAATTAAAAAGAGAGAGAGAGAAAAAAACACACACATACAACAGTGTAGGAATAAAATTATACATCATCAATAGTGCAAATTACAAAAATGGTAAAAAATCAATTTCTTCATTGTGTGTGTGTAGTGTGTGTGTGTGTGTGGTGTGTGCGTGTGTGTGTGTGTGTGTGTCTGTCTGTGTGTGTGTGTGTGGTGGTGTGTGTGTGTGTGTGTGTGTGTGTGTCTGTCTCTGTGTGTGTGTGTGTGTGTGTGTGGTGTGTGTGTGTGTGTGTCTGTGTGTGTGTGTGTGTGTGTGTGTGTGTGTGTTGTGTGTGTGTGTGTGTGTGTGTGTGTGTGTAGTGGTGTGCTGTGTGTGTAGTGTGTAGTTGTGTGTGAGTGTGTGTGTGTGTGCGTGTGTGTGTTGTGTGTGTGCTGTGTGTGCGTGTACTTAGTCGCCCGGAGCATGTGAATCCAAAAAGTCTCTCGTTGTAGAAGCTGTTTCTGTCTATTTCCACATATTATAGAATAAGTCAAAATTATTGTCTTGTTTTCAGAAAAAAACAAGTCAAAATTAAGTCAGTTTTTGCTTGAAACAAGCAAAATACTCTTGTTTTCTGTTTGAAATAAGATTATTTTGCTTACCCCATTGGTAGATTATTTTGCTTGTTCTTTTCTAAATTTTTTGCTTGTCTAGAAAATCCTTCTTGATTTAAGAATTTTTAGATATTTTGGCTGGAAACAAGACAAAAATCTAAGTAAGAAAAGCTTTTTTTTGCAGTGTTCCAGCAGAGAATATTTACCTGTCCATAAGAGATGAAGGTGATCCTCCCATCGCTGTCTCTGTGGGTCTGAAGTTTAGTGCCACTCTTAAACACCATTTTAGAAGTTCCTAAAAGCATTTTTGCTCTCAGGGCTTGTGCCACTTTTAACTGTGCTGGAGTTTCATTTGCAGCATAAGTGCACCTGGTGTGAGGAATGAAACTCTGGAGACGCTCCCGCACACGACACGCCGCTTGTAAAACAGGAGAAGAGAAACCAATCAGATTTACTGCTTTCATTAAGACGTGAGGTGTGTGTTTGACCTGAAGAGGAACAGGTCATGTTTTACAGCGTCAAACAGTATATTCTGACTGGATGTTCAGGTTTATCACGTTTACATGCAACTGAAGTTTTGTTAATGCATGATTGTAGAGAAAGCTTTCAGTGCCACATGGATGTTTTCTCTTGTAACTGGTTCTCGTTTTTAATGTGCATTAAACCTGTTGTTTAATGACCGGTCAGTGTTAAGGCCCGTTCACACCAAGCACGATAACTATAACGATAACGATAAATATATGGTTCTAAAAATCGTTCTCAGTATTAAAGAATAGCAGCGTACACACCACAACTATAACGATAAAGACAGAGAAACGATAATCTTCCAGAACGATTTTGTTCCAGCTGATGAACGATACAAACACTGACAGCCAATCAGAATCCATCCTGCTATAACGAGCTGGAGAATTTAAAGCGACAGACGCGCGTGCGCTTAGAATAAACAGACGATATCGTTCGCTGGTGTGGACGCTAATATCGTTATCTTTATAGTTATCTTTATCGTTATCGTGCTTGGTGTGAACGGGGCTTTACACTGTAAAAAATGTTTTTACTCAAAATAATTTGTTACCCCGCTGACTTAAAATTTTTTGTTCAGTCAACTTGAAATTTTAAGATACTAAATGTTAATTTAAGGGACAACTGGAATAGTTTAGTTGACTACACTAAAAATTTTAAGTCAGTGGGGTAACAAATTATTTTAAGCTGAAACAACTATTTTTATTATTTTTTACAGTGATTACAGCTACAGCCCCAAATTCAGCGTTCAAGCAGATATTTGCCCCAAACACAATGAAATATTTTACTTTTGTGAAACTGCTTGTTTTACTCTGAGTCTGCGTGCTGCTTGATGACACAATATTTCATAAATAGGCTTCTTATCACTGTAAAAAGTGATAAGTTTACTTAACTTAAAAAAATTGAGGAAACCCGTTGCCTTAAAATTATTAAGTAATTAATAATAAAAAAGTATGTTAAGTGAATGAGTAAAATTGTCACTTAACTTTTTTATTATTATTATTTTATTATTATTATAAGTCAGCATCACTTTTTACAGTGTAGGCTCAGATACAATGCCAAAACTATTTTCTTCCTTGGTATTTTTGTCTTGTTTTTTTTTAGTATAAATATCTAAAAAATTATTAAATCAGGATGCATTTACTTAAGTAAAACAACTTAAGATATTTTGTCTTGTTTTCTGAACAATTGTGCAATTTTTTTTTTTTTTTTTGCTTTAAACAAGTAAAAATATCTGCCAATGTGGTAAGAAAAATAATCTTAATTCAAAGGCTAAACAATAATATTTTTCTTACCACATTGGCAGATATTTTTACTTGTTTAAAGCAAATAAATAAATAAAAAAAATGGATATTTGTTCTTGTTTTAAATAAAAACTAACACAATTTTGTTATTTTTTTCAGAAAATAAGACATAATATTTTAACTTATTTTTACTAAATAACTACTAAACTACTATTTTTACTAACTTTTACTAAAACTAACACAATTTTGTTATTTTTTTCAGAAAATAAGACAATGTCTTATCTTATTTTTAATTGTTTAAAGCAAAAAAAATAACAAAATATGGATATTTTTACTTGTTTTAAACAAAAACTAACACAATTTTGTTTTTGTTTTTTTCAGAAAATAAGACATAATATCTTATCTTATTTTTACTTGTTTAAAGCAAAAAAAAAAAAAAGATTTTTACTTGTTTTAAACAAAAACTAACACCAATTTAATTTTTTTCAAAAAATAAGACATAATGTCTTAAGTAATTTTACTTATCAAATGCACCTTAATTTGTAGACATTGATACTAGAAAACAAGACAAAAATACTAAGGAAGAACATAATTTTTTGCAGCGTATGCTGAGGTCAAGATGAACGTGAACCAAGCTCCATGAACCAGGCCTTGGCTCTCACTTACATCTCATAAAAATCATTTTTATTAGCACGTTTTGCTTTTAATAGCCCTATTTCAGAGAGCACAGAAGACCCGAGAGCAGTCAGAAAAATGCCTTCTGTGGAAAGAGTCTGGAGTTTCTCAGAAAACAGACGGACGCTCATCATTTCAGGAATGCAAACTACAAACGTATTCACTTCAGAGATCTGAACGAGGACATTCATGTAATAACTGACCAATATTAAACATCTATCACTGAAAATGAGATTGTTATGAGAGGGCTTCTGTAATAAATTACAGTTGAGCAAAACATTCAAATCTATGAAGTTTGCTTTGTGCAAAAGATTACAAAAACCTCTTGCTTGTAAGAGACGTAACGAGATTATGGTTGATATGATGCACCTGAGTGAACTCTATTGAAGTCTACAAACACAGTCCATTACTGTCCTGCGATGGACATGTTTGACTGGATTACATGATTGTTTGAGCTCACTGTACAAACAAAGGGATCTGTTTGATGCAAGTCAACCAATGCTCCAATAAATCCAATCACGCCAGTCTGTTTATTTGTTTAGGGCCGCTTGATTACGATTATTTAATTCTCTGGAAAAGAGCCACATCTGGATGTACCCTGATGTCCATTAATCCGTACTGATGAGATTTCTGAATATCAGTCCCGTCTCACAAACATAATCACGTTATAACTTTATCTGTGCATCTGTCATTTTTTTCTTCTCTGAAATGCTCCATAGATGTTGTTTTTATTAATGCATGGTGCTGTTGTGTGTTACTGCTTTGTAGGGTAGGTTGGTCGATTCGTAAAAAAAATTCAGGGGGGGGGGGTGGTGTGGGGGGGGGGGGGGGTGTTTCTATTTCTATTTCTAAAAAGGTTTCTATTTAATTAAAAAGTTTCCTTATTAAATTAACTATTATTTATAAGTATTTAATTTTCCTTCTGGGACCTGAAATAGAGGAATTTTGGTCAATATTAATAATTAAACAATATTTTGCTGAATGTGTTTTTGTGATTTAGGTCTGTCATGGATAAATAAATATGATTATAAAACCGCCAGTAGGTGGCAGCAAGTCCCTGTTTTAATAAATAACTTACTGAATCATTAATATCAAACGATTCGTTCAAAACGGCTGATTCAATAGAAACGAAACAAGCGAGTCCATCTGACCGTTGAGTCACTGACTCACTTGATTCGGTCTAAAAGTGATTCATTCACGGAATGAAACAGTGTTGCTCTGCAATGTTGTATAAAACTAAACTAATAGCACATTAGTGCTCGCGGCCTCACGCACATGTGCTGATATACAGAAAATTACATTGCTTGTGCAATGAATATAAAACGTGAAAACTCATATACATGGGTATTTTTTGTTTAATTGCTGGGAATTATAAAGGCATTCTAACTGTATTCTAATGGGCTTCATCGTGCACTGAATGCTTTTGGACTCTCAAGACGTGTTTTTTTTTTCTCTCTCAAAGTTGGATAATATCAGCTCTGCTATCGTCTCACAGTCACACACATGTCAGGAGAATGTCTTTAAATTATAATCAAGGAAAAATCATACCTTCTGTAAGGGACCATTTGAAATACTGTAATTATGTTCCTAGTATAGAAAGTATGGATGAATTGTGTTATGAAATAGTGAAGATGTTTGTGTAATTTGATTTGTGATTTTGACATTTTCTGTATCTTGAATGTTTTTTACCCTGCGCGTGTTTACCTATTGAAACTGGAAATCATGACTATTTGTGCTGAAATTGTCCTTCTTGGACACCGTAGTGATCAGGTGGACTAATAAGCTTAAGACGTGAATGTGAGACTATATTGTTTTAATGTGGATTTTATATCTCGTATCACTTTGAAGTTAATTTGACGCACGTCTGATGATGACGAAAGGATTATCATATTTGATTTGCATTCCTTGGTGAGCGTAGCGAGGTATGTTGATTGTAATTAAAGAAATATTTGAATGTTTGTAATGTAATTTATTGTGATGCTTATTTGTGATGTTTATGCAATTCAACATGTTTACGAGTTTATGCTTGCATTATGAATCTTGTCATTTGTATGTGTTAAAACAGTTTTCACGATGCTGTGGGGTGTTGTGAGTTGCTTCAAGATGTACAGAATAAAGATGCCGTTTGAGCACATCGCATGGTCGTTGTGGTGAATTTAAGGAAACCTCACGCATCAGTCGAGGCTCTCGGATCCAAGGGACTGCAACACCTTCTGTTATCTTCTTCTTAAAGAACTTCAAATGTGGCGCTTGAACCATTTTGCGTGAAAAATTACGAAATTGCTTCGGCTCGTGCGCAGCTTGTTACAGTACCGAGCTCTGATTGGCCAATCGCCGTTATTTAGTTCGTAAATGATCATAAGTAGAGAATTTTAACATTTCATGTGCATGATATGTTTTATGTAATACACTAAATTAATAATCCAAAGGGGATGCTAAGGGGGGATGGTGGTTTTACAGGGGGGATGCGTTTCATCATTTTTTTCGACCAGGGGGATGCCACCCCCCTCCCCCCATTCTAACAGCTTAGGGTTAATTACAGCATTAGTTTCATTTGTGGAATGAGTTCAGGACATTGCTTCTGGTTATTGATAGGCACTGCATGGTGGAAAATTAGGGGAACAATTCTGTCTTTTGACGAAAAGAAAACAATCATTCCAGTTTTAAAAGAACTAATAATATTAGCTATAATCATTGTTTTGTTGTCTTTGAAATGTTAAATTTGCTCTCCACATTTAAAATCCCTTCTTTAATAAATGTTTGAAATGTGTCAGGAAAATTCTACTTTGGTCTTTTGCTTAAGAACTAGGAAAAGCATATTTTCTGGAAATATTGTATTAAACTACAATAAAAAAATTATATATTAAATTTTAATTTCAGTTGCTGCTTTACAATAAGTATAATAAAATTGGCTGTATTTGACATTTCAACTTTATAATAGTCACTTTTAAAAAAAATAGTTAAATCTCATATAATTTGATGAGCTAAAGTGATGGAAAAACATGATTTATTGATCATATTTTTTACAGTGTAGGTTGGCAATGATGGAACTTGTCATCATATTAAATGGTGCTTTTGAGAAAGCATCCCATGTTCGAGTTAAAGAATGTTTTTATTGTTAATTCAAGAAAAAAAAAATATTCCATGATTATCGATTGCTTGCTAATGTGTTATTTTATGGTTTCTCCAATTGTTTCTTCAAAACCTGAAAAATGTCACACGTCAACATGAAAAATGCACATCAAAGCCACGATCAGATCATTAATCCAGGATATTTAATAAAACGCATGTTTTACTTCAGAAGGCAAATATGCTATAATTGAAGTATCAAGCACATATACAGTAGTTTCTCATATGAGATATAATAAAGGTGTGTATGGCGCTGTTGTCTTCTGTAGAGCTGCTTTGCCTTTTTCATAATTAATAAATTTCGTAACATTACCACACTGTTATTTTCCTGTGTATTACAGTGAAGCTGCTTTGAAACGATCAGTATTGTAATAAAGCACTATTCATAGCTTTCAGTCACGTGACCGGCTCAAAGACTCGGAGGGCCTTTAGATCCTTAGATATTTAATCACCTCTCAAAAGAATAAAACAAAGGTATGTGAACAAAATGCAAGTTTTGGCCATTTGCGATCCATATTAAGCACCCGCGGCAATATTTCAATCATAAACAGTGCGACAAAACATTGTAAAAACACTTAAAGTGCAGGTAATATATTTAAAACGGTAATATTAAAAGATCAAATTCAGTATTAACCATATTAATGATGCATAGTTTACATGATAAGAACGGAATATGAACGGTTCAGTGTTTTCCTTCTAATGGTTTTCTATGGGAAGCATATAATGTGAAACTTTGCACATTGTGTTTATATTCTGGCTTCATCTTCTTGCCTGTACAATATATACAGTACATCATCATTAAGGTGTTTACCTGAATTTTGCCTTTTAATATCTACGTTTTAATACTTGATGCAATCTGCGTAAACATAGCTGGCGGTCAGTGGAGCAAAGCCTCGTTTTGTCCTCCAGGGGGCGCTCCTATAAGAGTGTGACGTCACGTGAAAACTATCAATTGAAATATATGGATGAACCCAGCGGAGGGATCCACTGAGCACTGGAGCTGAGGTCAAGATTAACTTTGGGATCGCTCTCGGCCTGTAATGATGTAATGGCGTTGACATCGACTTCTCAGCGATTGGCTCTCGTAACGCTGCCCGGCTCTTTGAAATGAAATGTGTGGCCTGCTGAATTAAAATGGCAGAGACGTCTCGTGTTTCCTTCAGCTCAAGCCTCAGAATCAATTTACTTCTCAGCTATCAATCCATATCGTGACTGCTGGCTTACTTCAGTAAATAATCTCAGCATGGCTGCAGGAGCTGCACATCTCTCTCTCAGCTTTTCTGAGCGTATTTTGTCCAGTTTATATTCACTGGGAGCCCTTTTTATTATCAGCGACTGCTGAAACCTGTCGATAAGAATAACTGTGTTTCCCAAAAGCATCGTAAGCTTAAGTACATCGTAGGTCTATTGAAAGCAATGAAGCTATGATCAACTCAGGCTTACGATGCTTTTGGGAAACGCAGCCCACCTTGATTTTTTTTGTTTCTGTCCACTGAGATCATATCATGTGTAGGGTTGGGTATTGTTTGAATTTTAATAATTCCGATTCTGATTCTGCTTATCAATTCCAATTCTTCTTATCGATTCTCAGTTTCGATTCCAATGTGGTTAAAAAAAAATTGTCAAATATTTAGATATCAAACATATTTATTTTGTGTCTCTTTTTGCAAAACATTTAATTGCTGCTGAATACCGTGAATAAAAATTATAAATGAAAAACTCGATTAAGAGCTGTTTGTGTGCAAAATAGAGCGGCACGATTCTGGATAAATTGAGATGTTTTTTTTTTTTAAATGTAGGTTGTAGTTCTCTCACAATTCTGAAGAAAAATATTAGACAAGTAAACAAAATCACATGGAATTTATGAATGGAATGATTCAATGACTCACTCAAGATTTACTTGATTCATTACTGGATGAATCAGTGATTGAATGAATGATTCAAAGACAAATACATTTTAACATCCACTTTTCGTCCAGCTAAAAATAAAAGATGCCGACACAGGTATTGATAGGTGGAATTGAAATTTTAATTTTACAGCAAGTATCCGATTCCTGACCTTAAAGGGATAGTTCACCCAAAAATGAAAATTCTGTCATCATTTTAATCAATTTAATCACCCTCAAGTAGATCAAAACCTGTATGAATGTGTTTGTTCTGAACACAAAGGAAGATATTCTGAAGAATGAGGGAAACAGAGCAGTATTTTTCTCCTACTATTGAAGTCAATGTTGCCCCAAAACAGCCTGATTACAAACTTTCTTCAAAATATCTTCCTTTGTGTTCAGCATAACAAACACATTCATACAGGTTTGTATCTACTTGAGGGAGAGTAAATGATGACAGAATTTTCATTTTTGGGTGAACTATCCCTTTAAGTATCCAATTCTGGAATTGGAATTGATTTTTGATTCCAACCCTAATCATGTGGCTTATGAGTGAAACTCACACCAGTTTTCACCTGGCCATAGCTTCACGATGCCATAGAAGAAGCTTTTTTGTCTAAATGGTTCCATAAAGAACCTTTAACATCTTTCTGTTTCACAAAAGGTTCTTCAGATTATAAAAGGTAAGAAAGAGATGGTTCTTTAAATAACCTTTGACTTAATGGTTCTTTGTTGAACCAAAAATGGTTGTGAAGAAACTTTTAAGCAGCTTTATTTTTAAGAGTGAACGTCAGGAGAGAATTTTCCCCTCGTCTGGAGCCGAGCGAACAGCAAGCGTAATTACGATCCCGCAAATCTTCCAAGGACTTTCACTTCTGGCTTTGGCACGGGCGTCGAAGAGGGTCACTGTTTAATAATGAACAGGGCGAGCTCTGTTGTAACGGATACATGCACCTGCTTTGTGCATCAGTCAATTACCTAATTAGAACTCTCCCTCAGGGGAAAGCTAATACTGGCTCATAGAAGCGCCCGGGCTCCTCTCCATGTGAACGGATGAAGCTTCGCAGACAAACGGCTACCTGTGTCGCCAACACTGCCGAGACGGGAAACTCAGTGTGACGCTCTCCAAGGGTTATGACCATCCCGAGTCAGGGAATCGCCTTCCCAAAGCACCTTGGGAAAACGATCCGCGTGAACGGATGACGTCCCGAAAGCTTCTTACCTGCTCATGTTCGAGCTGCGGTTTAAGTTTCTGAACTCATGGACCTCGGGTCAGACTTTCTTCACAGAACGCACCTGGGATCGGATATCAGCGGATCTTCTCGGAGGTTCCCAGGCAAGGACACTTAGAGAGCTCAGCTGTGATTAAGCCGCTCGCTTTTCCTCTCTCGGGACGGAAGAAGGATGGGGTTGTTGGATGATCGCTCCTTGAAAGTCTTCATCTCCGTCCCACACTCCAAGCCCTCGTGTCACTGAAAAATCAATCGATAATGACCCCGGCGTAAATCAAAGGCAAAGACGGATGAAAAACACAAAAGCGAACAAGGAATTGAATAGCAGGTCAAGGTTTGCATGTTCCTAAAAATCAATTTTCACACATTAGGACTATTAGCTTATTGAGATGCGGATGACAGACCGCCGTCCGTTCGCAGGCTTACGAGAAGCGTCCAGGGAAGATCTGCACTGTAAAAAACATTCTGTAGTTTATACAAAATACTTTTGGCAGCTGTGGTTGCCAGAATAATTTTGTAAAAAATACAGAAAAACTGTAAATACATTTACAGAAAAAACTGTAAAATTTACAGTATAAAACTGTAATTTACAAACAAGGAAATTTGAATGTGAACCAGTAAAGTCAACAACACACACTGCTATTAAAATATGTTTTGTGCCTTTAACATACTGACAACCATCATAATAATGCAGCATAATGCATAATAAAGCTCATCACAAGTAGCTTCGCCACAAGCAGAAGTATATGCTAATATATAGAAGGTGAAGTATATACTAATATATAGAAGGTGAAGTATATACTAATATATAGAAAGTGAAATATATACTAATATATAGAAGGTGAAGTATATACTAATATACAGAAGGTGAAGTATATACTAATATATAGAAAGTGAAATATATACTAATATATAGAAGGTGAAGTATATACTAATATACAGGAAGGGAAGATGACTAATATATAGCAGCAAGGTAATTATAATCAATTATAAGGCAAATAATACTTTCAAGAAGGAAGGCTATTACATTGAACGGATGAAGTTACAAACGGCTACCTGTTCGCCAAACTACGAGAGGTGAAGTATTGACTTCAAGGTATATAGACCATCCCGAGTATGATACTAATCCAATAGCACCTTGGTGAAGAATATCGTAATAATACAGAAGACGTCCGAAAGTACTTACTGAATATGTAGAATGGGTTTAAGTATATACTGAATATGACCTAGAAGGTGAAGTATGTCTAAAACGCACACTGGTGAAGATATGTGATCTATGGAGTCCCAGGAAAGTGACACTTATATGAGCTAAGCTATGATAAAGCGCTGCAAGCTATTATCTAATGGATGATAGAAGGATGGGAAGTGATATACTCTAATATATACGCCAAGTGAAGCCTATATACTAATATATAGAAGTGAATATATACCCGTAATATATAGAAAGGGTGAAGTATATACTAATATAAGAAGAGTGAAGTATGTACTAATATATAGAGGAAGGTTGAAGTACTATACTAATATATAGAATAGTGAAGTATATACTAATATATAGAAGGTGAAGTATGCTACTAATAGTATAGAGAAGTGCAGGAATATATACTAATATATAGAATGTGAAGTATATACTAATATACTTTTGAAGGTGAAGTATCATACTAATATATAGAAGGTGAAGTATATACTAATATACATTTAAGGTGAAGTATGTACTAATATACAGAAGGTGAAAGTATATACTAATATATAGAATTGAGTGAACGTATAGTACTAAATATAAAGAAGTTTGTGCTTAAGTATATACTACATATAAGAAGGTGAAGTATGTACTAATATAAAGTAGTGCAAGGTGAAGTATATACTAATATACAGAAGGTGAAGTATATACTAATATATAGAAGGTGAAGTATATACTAATATATAAGAAGGTGAAGTATATACTAATATATAGAAGGAGTGAAGTATATACTAATATATAGAAGGTGAAGTATATACTAATATATAGAAGGTGAAGTATATACTAATATACAGAAGGTGAAGTATGTACTAATATATAGAAGGAAGGTGAAGTATATACTAATATATAGAAAGTGAAGTATATACTAATATATAGAAGGTGAAGTATATACTAATATATAGAAGAGTGAAGTATATACTAATATATAGAAGGTGAAGTATATACTAATATATAGAAGGAAGGTGAAGTATATACTAATATACAGAAGGTGAAGTATATACTAATATACAGAAGGAGTGAAGTATATACTAATATACAGAAGGTGAAGTATATACTAATATATAGAAGGAAGGTGAAGTATATACTAATATATAGAAGGAAGGTGAAGTATATACTAATATACAGAAGGTGAAGTATGTACTAATATATAGAAGGTGAAGTATATACTAATATACAGAAGGTGAAGTATATACTAATATATAGAAGGTGAAGTATATACTAATATACAGAAGGTGAAGTATATACTAATATATAGAAGGAAGGTGAAGTATATACTAATATACAGAAGGTGAAGTATATACTAATATATAGAAGAGGTGAAGTATATACTAATATACAGAAGGTGAAGTATATACTAATATATAGAAGGGGTGAAGTATATACTAATATACAGAAGGTGAAGTATATACTAATATACAGAAGAGTGAAGTATATACTAATATATCAGAAGGATGAAGTATATACTAATATATAGAAGGTGAAGTATTACTAATATATAGAAGGTGAAGTATATACTAATATACAGAAGGTGAAGTATATACTAATATACAGAAGGTGAAGTATATACTAATATACAGAAGGTGAAGTATATACTAATATACTAGAAGGAGTGAAGTATATACTAATATACAGAAGGTGAAGTATATACTAATATACTAGAAGGTGAAGTATATACTAATATACAGAAGGTGAAGTATATACTAATATACAGAAGGTGAAGTATATACTAATATAAGAAGGTGAAGTATATACTAATATACAGAAGGTGAAGTATATACTAATATACAGAAGGTGAAGTATATACTAATATACTAGAAGGTGAAGTATATACTAATATACAGAAGGTGAAGTATGTACTAATATATAGAAAAGGTGAAGTATATACTAATATACAGAAGGTGAAGTATATAATAATATACAGAAGGTGAAGTATATACTAATATACAGAAGGCGAAGTATATACTAATATACAGAAGGTGAAGATATACTAATATAAGAAGGTGAAGTATATACTAATATACAGAAGGTGAAGTATATACTAATATATAGAAGTAGAAGTATATACTAATATATAGAAGGTGAAGATATACTAATATAAGAAGGTGAAGTATATACTAATATACAGAAGGTGAAGTATATACTAATATACAGAAGGTGAAGTATATACTAATATATAGAAGGTGAAGTATATACTAATATACAGAAGAAGTGAAGTATATACTAATATACAGAAGGAGTGAAGTATATACTAATATACAGAAGGTGAAGTATATACTAATATATAGAAGGTGAAGTATATACTAATATATAGAAGGTGAAGTATATACTAATATATAGAAGGTGAAGTATATACTAATATATAGAAGGTGAAGTATATACTAATATATAGAAGGTGAAGTATATACTAATATATAGAAGGAAGGTGAAGTATATACTAATATATAGAAGGTGAAGTATATACTAATATATAGAAGGTGAAGTATATACTAATATACAGAAGGTGAAGTATATACTAATATATAGAAGGTGAAGTATATACTAATATATAGAAGGTGAAGTATATACTAATATACAGAAGGTGAAGTATATACTAATATATAGAAGGTGAAGTATATACTAATATACAGAAGGTGAAGTATATACTAATATATAGAAGGTGAAGTATATACTAATATACAGAAGGTGAAGTATATACTAATATATAGAAGGAAGGTGAAGTATATACTAATATACAGAAGGTGAAGTATATACTAATATATAGAAGGTGAAGTATATACTAATATACAGAAGGTGAAGTATATACTAATATACAGAAGGTGAAGTATATACTAATATATAGAAGGTGAAGTATATACTAATATACAGAAGGTGAAGTATATACTAATATACAGAAGGTGAAGTATATACTAATATATAGAAGGTGAAGTATATACTAATATACAGAAGGTGAAGTATATACTAATATACAGAAGGTGAAGTATATACTAATATACAGAAGGTGAAGTATATACTAATATACAGAAGGTGAAGTATATACTAATATACAGAAGGTGAAGTATATACTAATATACAGAAGGTGAAGTATATACTAATATACAGAAGGTGAAGTATATACTAATATACAGAAGGTGAAGTATATACTAATATATAGAAGGTGAAGTATATACTAATATACAGAAGGTGAAGTATATACTAATATACAGAAGGTGAAGTATATACTAATATATAGAAGGTGAAGTATATACTAATATAAGAAGGTGAAGTATATACTAATATACAGAAGGTGAAGTATATACTAATATAAGAAGGTGAAGTATATACTAATATACAGAAGGTGATGTATATACTAATATACAGAAGGTGAAGTATATACTAATATATAGAAGGTGAAGTATATACTAATATACAGAAGGTGAAGTATATACTAATATACAGAAGGTGAAGTATATACTAATATATAGAAGGTGAAGTATATACTAATATACAGAAGGTGAAGTATATACTAATATACAGAAGGTGAAGTATATACTAATATACAGAAGGTGAAGTATATACTAATATACAGAAGGTGAAGTATATACTAATATACAGAAGGTGAAGTATATACTAATATACAGAAGGTGAAGTATATACTAATATACAGAAGGTGAAGTATATACTAATATACAGAAGGTGAAGTATATACTAATATACAGAAGGTGAAGTATATACTAATATATAGAAGGTGAAGTATATACTAATATATAGAAGGTGAAGTATATACTAATATACAGAAGGTGAAGTATATACTAATATACAGAAGGTGAAGTATATACTAATATACAGAAGGTGAAGTATATACTAATATATAGAAGGTGAAGTATATACTAATATATAGAAGGTGAAGTATATACTAATATACAGAAGGTGAAGTATATACTAATATATAGAAGGTGAAGTATATACTAATATATAGAGTCATTAATGCAAACCCTAAACACATCATGATAACACACGTGATACTTAAATAATGCAATAAACTTTCATTAAACTACAGAAGATGTAACATAAAGCCCAAATGCACATAATTGATAACAAAAACATGATTATTTAAACAAAATACTTTATATATATATATATATACTTATATCAGATGTGGAGCGTCACGCAGGGAATTCTGGGAATATCAGTTTAATATCAATAAATTATACATTTTGTTATTTTTTACTTCTAAAAATTGTACAATTAACAGCATTTTACTGTAAAACTACATGAAATGTGTGGTTAGATCTTTTACCGTTTTTCCCTGTATATAGTACGGGAACTTACTGTTAACCTACTGTTTTATTCCGTAGCGTTCTCACAAAATTTAAAGGTAAAATTACACTTATTTTTCTCAGTGTTGCCTCGTGTTGTGCTGTTTTCATGGAAGCGCCGAGGCCAAACAGACGCTCTGGCTTTAGTCGACAAAGTGCTCCCAGAGTTGGAGCTGCTAATAAACTTAATGCAGTAATCTGAAGGAGAGCTATTAATGAGACTGACATCTCAGACACCCTAATGTTGGAGAAGCGTCTCCCCGACTGTGGCTTAATCCATCACAGCCCACGCTAACCTGATTATGGCCTGACACTTTACTGTTTTCTGTGCACTCTGGAGCCGGGCCGGGAAAACAAGGGGCAGTGGAGCGTGCAATCGAGCCGCCACGGCTTTCTCGAGTTCTCACGCTCGTCCGGTCGGGTTCACACAGAAAACGGTCAGGTTCAGGTGACTTTGGGGCGAAAAGGGACTTTGGGCTCCTCTCTAGGGGTGGAATCGAAAAAATCGATTCACATATGAATCGCGATTTGCATCGATTTACAATTTTCAAAAACCAATTTTCTAGTTAATGTACAGTGGTGGCCAAAATTATTAGTACACTGGTATCTCCACTAGCTAAAAATGGTTTTAAGTCAGTTATTTCTATCTTTTGCTGTAGTGTGTCAGTAGAAATATCAGATTACATTCATTTAGCCATTAATTGTAATAATCCAGTGAGATTTGTGTCTGATCTGATCATCATCAGTCCGTCTGGAGAAACAGAACAAACTGAGACTAAATCCAGAAGAACTGTGTCTCAAGATGCTTCAAGAAACCTCCTGTGAATCTACAGAGCTGTTAAAAGCTTTAGGCACTTGTGTAAAAATGCTGTAAAATGAGGATGCTGTCATAAATAGATTTTCTTGATCAATTAACTTCTATTAACTAAATTAAATCAACATTTGGTGTGAGCATCCTTTTGCGTTTAAAGCAGGTTTT
>CM041796.1:1127184-1147184 GCA_023376895.1 Aspiorhynchus laticeps
ATTATGACAATAATTTTTTCAACATGCTGTCCCAACAGCAACATATTAATATGCAAATTAGCTACACTGTGTTTAATGGGAAAACCAGATTATGGACATTTTTATTGCATAAAACAAAATGGTATATCAGATAATTTTGTTATATATTTTATAACATAGTTGAGAATCATCCTTAAATAAAGTTTAGTATAAAAAAATCCTGAAACCTAAAAATTGATTGGTGATTTATAAAAAAAAATCCATTGTTTTTGCCTTTTTGATGTCTATTCATGCCATTTTATTTTTAGAAAAACTGAGTCCTAGTGTCCTCTACAAACAATGTAATGACATGAAAAAATACTAAATTCACAAATCTTTTTTTTGGAGAGGAATATAATAGATGGAAATGTGATAAACAGGGCTTTTCTCTTGGTGTGTCTCAGATGCTCTATACATACACTACTGGCCAAAAGTATGGGATAATTAAGATTTGTTAATGTTTTTGAAAGAAGTCTTCTTTCTGCTCACCAGTTCTGCGTTTATTTGATCAAAGATACTGTAAAAAATGTGGAATATTATTATAATTTAAAACCGTAGTTTTCTCTGTGAGTTCCAGTAGTGTATATGACATTGTTTGTATATGAATTAAAGCACAGTATGTGTGAGCAGCACAATTTAACTTTATATAGATATGTCATGCTCTGTTTCTTGAGACTGTATCTTGTCATGATGACCTTTCTCTCTCTCTCTCTGTGTGTGTGTGTGTGTGTGTGTGTGTGCGTGTGTGCATGTGTGTGCGCGTGTGTGTGCGTGCATGTGTGTGTGTGCGTGTGCTTTCATGCAGCTCAAGCAGTAGAGCATGGTGCTAGCAACACCAAAATCATGGTTCGATTTGCAGAAAAATTACTATGCTTGAGCTGATAAAAATATATGCCTTCAATGCATTATACATTTCTTCAGATAAAATTTACTCTTTAAGGTATTATTTGCTTGGGCGAAAATTCCGGTTGGAAACTGACCACCAAGCATTGGCCTGGTTAGGCCGCATGAGAGACACAAATGCTCGCATTACTAGGTGGTTTCTGGCCATGCAGCCATTCGACTTTGATGTACTTTATAGGTCAGGGTCGCAAAATTGCACCGCAGACTTTCTCTCGAGGACACCACAGGCGTTGTCTGGAGAGGGAGGGGAAATGTCACAGTGAGGCTCTGTGACTAGAGACTTTTATTATGAAAAGGACTCTTACAATGACACGGCACTGTGAACATACATGCATACATTTCCCTATCTGTTTTGCGCAAACTGAACACCAGTTAACACAGATATGTTGGTCATTGATCATGTGTTATGTAATGTTGTTCCTGTCCTTATGTCATTTCTTTCAAAGTTTGACATCTAATGATTCATAAATTTTATGTTGATTTATGTATTGTTTTGTTAAGAAGTAAAGCGAGACCGTGATCAGGTTAAATGTTTATTGTTTCTGTATAACAAATTACATATTATATATAGTCATACTTACGTACTGGAACAGTTTCCCATGCCACACAGACAAAACCCGATCACAGTAGATGCTCACCATTTTGAAGATTCCATTCCCGCCAATAGATGGCATGGTTCATTGTACTCATGTAGGAAGGGGGATGTTGGTGATCTGCTTAATTCTGGGTTGAGCATTGATAAGCATTAATAATTAATTGAGTTTTTTTTGTTTCAAATTTCTGTGTTTTGTGTTATCATAACCGTTTATCTCTTTGTTATTGTTAAAGTACGTCTATTTGTTTTTCTTAAGTTTCTTTATTACCTTTTAATTACCAAATGGTTTAGTCCAAGTAGGAGGGGCTTTGTCTTTTTAAGATGGCCTCTCAGATTTGTTAGGAGACTCGTAGAGTGAGTTGTGAGATGATTTTTTGGAGTCGCTGTCTTTTGGGTCAATTCGTTTGACATAGCCAAATGGTTGTTTGATCAGTTTTTTTTTTTATGTTTTTTTTTTTGCGTGTTTTTGAACTTTCATTGTAAATATCTTTGAGACACTAGAGGGAAACATTCATTTTTGCACTCCTGGGAATAAACACTCTGAACTTTTGACCCCATTGTCACGTCACCTTATTTTTTTCGCCTCCATCTTCCGGTACATTTGGAACAGTGGTGCTTATGCTCTTCAGAACATCTTTGGGGCCTTTTTTCTGCAGTTGACACACCACTGGCTCCCTTACACTTCTCTAATTTTACATGCAAGTATAGCCGAAATCACTGCACGCTTATACTATGGCCTGAAGAAAGTGATTATTTGTTAGGGAGCCTATTGTGAACCCTCCACCTCCATGTGGAGAAAAACTCCTCAGTCGGGTTACAGTAAGGAAAGGAGAGTATGGGGGTAAATACAAGGTGATAAACTGTGGATGGGCCTGAAACCATGATTGCTCGCAGTGCTGTTGTTAGGAATTGTGGGCCCTTTGCACTAATTTTGCTGTGGGGCCCCTCAAAATCACATCAAGGGGGGGGGGGGGGGTCAGGCCCCCCAGAGAACATCGTTCTGGGCCCCTCTCAACCGCTGGGCTCTCAACCTCTCCTCCATGTGTCAGGTTAAAGCCTGCCTCATCCAAAAATATGGATGGTTTTCATCAGCTTCCAGCTCTATCACCCTCTAAAAACAAATGTACTGTAGGAAAATCAAATACTGATAAATATGATATATAGACTTTTGGGGATTTTTTTTTTCTCCCAACAACAGGCATCTTGAAACTGATCATACCTGAACATACTCAGTCCTCGGTTGCTTCACTAATATAATCTAAATGTGTAATATTGTTCATAATTTTCCATAAAACTATGCTTCAAGAGTAATGCAACAGTTACTTAGCATTTTGAGCAGCTGTATCAATTGATAGTTAGATTATTGTAATGAAATGATAACACTGATACTTATCTTGTGTTAGTCTGTGTGTGTGTCGTGTGTGTGTGTGCATGTGATGTGTGTGGTGTGTGTGTGTGTGTGATGTGTGTGTAGAGTGTAAGTGTTTTGGTGGTGTGCTGTGTGTGCTTGTTGTGATGTGTGTGTGTGTGTGCATGTGTTGTGTGTGTGTGTGTGCGTGTGTGTGTGTGTGTTGTGTAATGTGTGTGAACATGTGTGTGTGTGTTGTGTTGCATGTGTGTGTGTGTGTAGTGTGTGTGTGTCGTGGTGTGTGTGTGTGCATGTGTGTTGTGTGTGCATGTGTCTGTGTGTGTGTGTGTGTGTGTGTGTGTGTGTGTGTGTGTGTGTGTGTGTGTGTGTGCGTGCGCGCTTTCATGCAGCTCAAGCAGTAGAGCATGGTGCTAGCAACACCAAAATCATGGTTCGATTTGCAGAAAAATTACTATGCTTGAGCTGATAAAAATATATGCCTTCAATGCATTATACATTTCTTCAGATAAAAGCATCTGTCAAATACCAGAGACTAGTTGAGAACCTGGCATAACAAAATACATCAAATAAATATCTTGGGTCTGTGCAGCTGCCGTTTTCCATGAAATCATGGATCAAATATATCTGTGAACATCATAATTGTAATACAAAAGGGGACAGGGGACATCAGATGCTCATTTTCCACAAGTTGATATGATTCTTTAGGGTCTTCATGAAAAGTCTATAACATAATTTGGTTACAATTTCTCAATGGTAGTGTAAAGCAACACCCTTTTTACCCTGTCAAAATCAGCTCTGTTCACAGCGAGGCGTTTCGGTGCATGTCCCTTTAAATGCTAATGAGCTCTGCTGACCCCGCCCCTCTCTTCTGTGGGGTGACAAGCCATTCTCTGAGAAACTCTTAACTTTAGCCGCATTCGTCGTGAAACTGGCTAACTAGTACATTATTAGGAAAGGCGATTTGCAAAGATTCATAAAAATCTTATACTCAGTTCTTCTGGAGGTGAAGCTGGATCACGAATGATTAACGTAGTCGCATTTAGGTAGATCGGGGGACGCATTCACTTCAGAAACAAACGTTAATCCTCTGTTTCTTCAGCGGCTCAGATGTTGAGTAAATGACGACTGCTGTGTTCATTATTACATCCAACAACAAAACATCTCAATCGCTTATGAGACATTCTTATCTACTCCTGCGTCGAAATAATGCCGGCTGATGACAGCTCACTGTGGGCGGAGCTAAGGTAAAACACAAGTGTCAATCAACAATTGTGGGAGGAGCCACTCTGCCAAGAATCTGAGAGTGGGTTGCTCTGAGAAAGTGCTTATGATTTGTGGGGATTAAAAAAATTAATAAAAGCACTGGGTGGATTTTTATCATGGTATTGTGGTTGTGTACACACACTGCCAAACACATTTAAGTTCAAACACCATGTAAAAGTGAATTTTGCATCTGATATCCCCTTTAAACAGTATTTCCAACAACTCAATTTTGTGTTGCGGGTCAGATTGACTATCTGCAACCCACAGGTGTGTGAATATTAGTGCTGTCAAAGTTAACGCGTTAATGCAAATTAATTTTAACGGCACTAATTTTTTTAACGCGCGATTAACGCAGCGCGTATTTACTGTTTGACCCGTGGCCCAACCCGTATTTGGAGAAATGGAGATGCACATTGTTGCCAACTTAGCAACATTGTAGACCCCTTTAGCGACTTTTTTCCCTTCAACAAAGAGCCCAAACCTAGTTTCTGAGAATCACCGGTACTGCCGCGCGAGCGTGAAGTCTTGCTCTCCCAGCACGCGCACACACCTCTCTCTCTCTGTCTCTCTCTCTCTCTGTCTCTCTCTCTCTCTCTCTCTCTCTGTCTCTCTCTCTCTCTCTCTCTCTCTCTGTCTCTCTCACTCTGTCTCTCTCTCTCTCTGTCTCTCTCTCTCTCTGTCTCTCTCTCTCTCTCTCTCTCTGTCTCTCTCTCTCTCTCTCTCTCTCTGTCTCTCTCACTCTGTCTCTCTCTCTCTCTGTCTCTCTCTCTCTCTCTCTCTCTCTCTCTGTCTCTCTCTCTCTGTCTCTCTCTCTCTCTCTCTCTCTCTCTGTGCGTCTGCTCTGTTCAGCGAGCGGCGGAGAGGAGCAGCGCTTTAATTCAGTTAAACACAGATATTATGTTGCTTCTCTAATTTTACATGCAAGTATAGCCGAAATCACAGCACAGCTATTGTCTTTATCTTATGTGTATTTGATTTCATCAGACGACGGTGCGATTATCATGATTTTTTTGTGCAGATTAACATCTTGCAGAGCTGGTTATGTCGTCTTAATGGGTCGCGTTTCAGTCACTATTTCATATTAATTTGGTTGTCTGACAACAGAAACAGTAAAATATATCAATGAAAACAGTTTTATTAAGAATTTAGCTTCATCAATATACAGTATGTGGGCACAAATGTAATAGAGAGAGAGGGAAACAAATGTAATAATAAATTAAATAATAAATAATAATTTTCAGAAGAAGAGCTGCCCTGTGTGCAAAAATGTAAACAGGTTTGTGTCAGTAAATTGCTCAGTGCAAAGAAAGAGAAGTAATGGGAACCTGGTATTTATTTTTTCATGTGTCTAATAGACATGAACAAGTTCTTTGAAAAACATCTATGACCTTTGAAACATGTCTACTCTTCATGCTTTATGTTGACTATGATTTCAATAATAATAAACATACATTTGCATAAAGCATCCATATTTGTCCATGCCCATGTTGATTAGAGTATAAAAAATTTGAAAAGTAATAATTTAAGATACATTTAGAACAAATAAAAATGTGCGATTAATTGCGATTAATCGCGAGTTGACTCGTGACAATCGGGCGATTAATCACGATTACATTTTTTAATCGATTGACAGCCCTAGGAAATCTTCAATAACTCACCGTATTGTATAGATGCGTTTTCATCCACACCACAAGCTCCAGTACGCAGCACTTCAAAGCAATCCTTCAGTCGGTGCTGGGTGGTGTGTATCAGTCAGATGAAGTGCGTCTGCTGACTGTCTCGGGTCTGGAGCGACACACAGCTGGCAGCCCCATGTGCTAAAAGACTCGGGCAGCGGCCCTGTCAATGCCCTTCCATGAGCTCGCATGTCTGCTGTCAATCTCCCTCGACGTGTCTCTGTGTCCTCGTGAAGCGCAGGCGACAGATGCATAGCTGTCACATCACCTCAGACACCCTGCTCCTGTAATTACAGAGCGTTCAGAAAGTTTAGCACAAGCCAGCGTGTGTGAAAACTCTCTCGCCCGCGGCTCGCCGGCCACTGCAAAAAATCATTTTCTACCTTAGTATTTTTCTCTTGTTTTCTAGTATAAATGTCTATGAATTCTGGAATTAAGATGCATTTACTTGACAAGTAAACTGACTTAATATATGTCCTGTTTTCTAAAAAAAAAAAATCAAAATTTTGTTAGTTTTTGCTTAAAACATGTAAAAATATCTGCCTATGGTGTAAGAAAAATAATCTTTTTTAGCCTTTGAATTAAGTTTTTTTTTTTTTACCCCATTGGCAGACATTTTTGCTTGTTTTAAGAAAAAATAACAAAATTTGGATAAATTTTTTTTTTCAGAAAACTAGACAAAATATCTAAAGTCATTTTACTATCCTGATTCAAAAATGTTTTGATATTTATACTAGAAAACAAGACAAAAATACTAAGAAAGAAAATATATTTTTTGCAGTGAGACCACACTGCACACGGAGACAGTAATACATAATGTAATGAATATTAACATTTTCATACGACTGATAAACATGCGGTTACATTCGTGATATTTTGCGGGCAAAAAACAGTGATGTATGAAGCACAGCAGTCACATTCAAGCCAAGTCAAGTCACTGTTATTTGTATAGCGCTTTTAACAATGCAAATTGTGTCAAAGCAGCTTTACATCAGCTTGATGTAAAAATGATTTTACAGTATTTAGACGGAGAAACAGTGTCGAAATAGTGTCAAACCAAGCAGCTTTCTGTATATCTGCATGACCAACTTGAATCTGCATGGGGAACTTTTTAACCCCTGCGTGGAAATTGCACGGAGTCCTATTGAAATTAATGTAATTTCAAATACGCTGACCGCTCTCACTGTAAGAGCATGAGCAACTCTGTTTGTTTGTCCGAGGTAGCAACAGTAACTAAGGGGGGCGGGGCTTACCGATAGCTCAATTGTGACCATCAACATTTTTACTCATTCTTTGACCACACTCTTTTGAAAGTGTGAGACCGAACAGAAGGTGCAAAGTGAAGTATACGGAATAGAGTCTTGAAATACCAATGCTGCGTGCCATAGTTGACTCAAAGTCCAACTTCAACACATTGTAAGTATTCTGTGATTTGAAGAATTGGTGGCAAAACTGAATTTATGAATGTGTGCGATCTACTTATGTGCTCCAGGGCTTCATTGGGATGTTTTACTTACAAATCGTATGTTTTCATTGAAGTCAGTTCATACTATTTCATACAAAATCAGCAAGTCATGAGGCCAGTGACTTACACTCTTAAAAACGAAGGTGCATCACTATGTCATTGAAAGAACCTTTTTTTGTCTAAATGTTTCCATAAAGAACCTTTAACAACTTTCTGTTTCACAAAAGGTTCTTTGTGGTGAAAGAAGGTTCTTCAGATTATAAAAAGGTAAGAAAGAGATGTTCTTTGACTGAATGGTTCTTTGTGGAACCAAAAATGGTTCTTCTATGGCATCGCTGTGAAGAACCTTTTAAGCAGCTTTATTTTTAAGAGTGTACCTGCAAGATGTGAAGAAAAACAGTACCTCAAAGGCAACACACAATTCTGATTCCCCACTAATGTCAGATGCTCAGCAGAGAAAGAAACCCGAGATGTCTTAGCTAGGAGCATTTTTAACATTTCACGCCCTGATTGTGTCAAGTGTCTGGGTTTGGAGACTGTCCTTCACTGTCCATCATCAGAAAACAAGTCTAGAAAAGCAGACTGTTACTGCATCAGGAAAGTAGGCAGCAGTGCAATTCCAGAGTTGCTGGAGATTTCCTGGGTTTACATTTTTATTTACATTTTATGCTTTCAGGGTGTCAAACATGAGCACACCTATACACTATATTGCCAAAAGTATTGGCACCCCTTTCTTTAGAACAGATGCTCTTCCAAATCTGTGGCAACAACGATGGGAACATAATTCATGTATTTAAAAATTGTATTTCATCTCTGTTCAACAGTTTTGTAAGTGTCTAAAATGACTGAACCCATATGTACAAGTCATTGGTGTTTGGTGATGAGTTTTTGTCTCAAGGTCTGCATTTACAGTCACACCAGAGGTGTTAAACTGGGATTAGGACTTGGTTTTATGCAGACCAGTCAAGTTCTTCCACACTGACTCAATCAATCATTTTCTTTTTGAACCTTGTCTTATACACCGAGACATTGTCATGTTAGAATAGAAAAGAGTCCAAACTGTTGCTATAATATTAGAAGCACACAATTCCCTAGAATATCATTATATGCTTTAACATTAAGATTTGTACTCATAGAAATTACTAAAGTAGTCAAACCTGTTCATTAGAAGGGGGTGCCAATACTTTTGGCAATATAGTGTATGAGGTTTTGGTATACAAATGCAACCCTCGCTTCGATACAGGAACATTGCTCTTTAACCAAGTTCAGTTCTACAAACTCAGACTCACTCCATCCATTTTTGTCCAGAAGTGGATGAACAGAAATGTGTGCACTAGTAGGTGTTCACTTTGGCTGGTCTCTGGAGTGTCCCGTCGGAGCTGATGCGCTCTGAGTGGATGTCGTGTCTGTCGGGGATCCGCTCGTACATGTTCTCCTCCGAGACCCGCAAAGAGCCCCTTTGCCACGATAGATCGCTGCCTAATCGCTGTTCCGTGCCTCGACTCGCACTCTCCTTCTCACCCGCTCCCCTCGCCATCTTTTATTCATCGCCAGCATCGCTGCACTCTGATTTACCTCGTGTTTGTAAAAATTGATGGCAAACCAAAGAAACTGCATTAAAAAAAACAAACATGAACATTTGCGCACGATTCATTGCATCTGGAAATGCAGTCATTATTTCCTCAGCCTCATGTCCATTCAAAGCCGTATGCTGATCATTTTTCCATGGAGCATAAAGAGAATAACTTTAAAGAATATTTTCCCATAAAACATGTGGAGAATGAGATTCGAAAGCTGCTATTCAGTTAGATTTAAGATAGATGAAGAAGCCAATGTTTGTTGCGCTGGTTTGTTTGGTCAGCGGCATGTATATAATTGTGTTATTTGTAACTGTATAATGTCTTTATTGTTTTGTACCTGCTTTTTTATGCTGCCACTTGGCCAGGTCGTCATTGTAAATGTAATTCATAAAACAAGTTTACCAAATAAGCCAGGCTTATTGCAGTTAGTCTGACTTATTTTGAACCAAATCAACTGGTAATAAGTCAGACTAACTGAAATAAACCTGGCTTATTTGGTAAACTTGTTTTATGAAACAGGCCCCTGGTTCTAAACTGACTTACCTGGTTAAATAAAGGTTAAACAACAAAACAAAGTTTGCCCAATTCAGTATGTAGATTCGGCATCAGGACGAGAACTCTGATTGGATGTTCAGATTAGTCGGTGCTCGAGAATGAAAGCAAAAGTAATGAAAGAGAGCAAGTCGAGACATTACAGATGTTATTTTATCTCACCTGAGGATTCCAATAAAAGAAAGCTGTCAACATAACTGATATAAGCAAGCACTACTTTGTTTATATTTCATATATCTCATATATGTGTCCCTGGAGCACAAAAGCAGTCATAAGTAACACAGGTATATTTGTAGCAATAGCCAACAATACATTGTATGAGTCAAAATTATCCATTTTTCTTTCATGCCAAATATATTTAGGATATTAAGTAAAGATCATGTTCCATGAAGATATTCAGTAAATTTCCTACCGTAAATATATCAAAACTTAATATTTGATTAGTAATATGCATTGCTAAGAACTTCATTTGAACAACTTTAAAGGTGATTTTCTCAATATTTAGATTTTTTTGCACCCTCAGTTTCCCAGATTTTCAAATATTATCCTATCCTAACAAACCATACATCAATGGAAAGATTATTTATTCAGCTTTCAGATGATGCATACATCTCAATTTCAAAAAATTGACCCTTACATATCAGCTTATTCTACTAACCCTAACCTAACAGTCGACTAATACTCCAATAAGAGTGGGTTGACTTGTAATATGTCTAAAGTGGACTTTTGAAATAAAGCTTAACCTGCTAATTCTCTTTTTCCCAGACATGTCCTGGCCAGGATTTCTAAATTGTCTTAAATGTTTTTCTGTTGACGTCTCTCTACAGTCCTCATACATTATATGTATTTGCATTGCTTTGACCGTTCTCTGTAGATCCCTTCTCGCATGCCATGATTGGTCGATTATGTGCAGTGTCTGCATGCTATTGGTCAAACTACTTTTCAATCATTACCTTTAGCAAGCATGAAAACAATAGAAAAACAATGCCAAATCCTGGACATTTTAGGCAATTTAGACCAAGACATGTCTGCGAAAATTAGAACGTATGGTCATCCTAATTTAGTAAAAATAGCTTGTGTTTTCATGTGCTTTTTGTGCTCATTGTGAACCCTCGATGTAACTGAATTTTCGAGACGACTATTCCTTTAATGTGCGGAAAACTCGTCCATCTTTAACCCGCACATGCAAATGTAGGTCAGGCTGATGTCAGAGAGATGCTGGGGGCTTCGCTGCTCCTCCGTCCGTCACTCCTGACAGCTCCTCCATGAGCACTAATGAGGGGCCGTCACCCGCCCCACGTGTTCTTCACAGCGGGGCCCGTCAAAGAGACGACAGCGCTCACAACCGGCCCAATGTGTGTCGACAGCCGCGCAAACCACAAGCCTGATGGGTAATGTACCAGCAAAACACATTAGCACTCTGGCGATGGGAACACTGGTTTAAAGGGATAGTTCACCCAAAAATGAAAATTACCCCATGATTTACTCACCCTAAAACCATCCTAGGAGTATATGACTTTCTATATTCAGATGAATCCGATCAGAGTTATATGTGACCCTGGACCACAAAACCAGTTATAAGGGTCAATTTTTGAAATTAAGATTTATACATCAGCTTTCCATTGATGTATGGTTTGTTATGATAGGACAATATTTGTAAATCTGGAATCTGAGGGTGCAAAAAAATCGAAATATTGAGAAAATCACCTTTAAAGTTGTTCAAATTAAGTTCTTAGCAATGCATATTACTAATCAAAAATTAAGTTTTGATATATTTATGGTAATAAATTTACAAAATATCTTCATGGAACATGATCTTAATATCCTAATGATTTTTGTCATAAAAGAAAAATGTATAATTTTGACCCATACAATGTATTGTTGGCTATTGCTACAAATATACCTGTGTTACTTATGACTGCTTTTGTGCTCCAGGGACACATATTTTAAGCTCTTCCACGCTTTATAATGGCAGTGAATGGCTGTTATATTTCAATAGTCCAAAAGAAGTCCAATAAAGTGCATCCATCCATAATAAAATGTGCCTCACGCGGCTCCGGGGGGAGAATAAAGGCCTCCTGTAGCGAATCGATGCATTTGTGTAAGAAAAATATCCATATTTACAGTGTTATAAACAGTAATCTCTAGCACAACGCAGGCATAGCGTAAACTACAGATTACAGTTTATAAAGTTTTAAAGGGGTCATATGATGTGATTTCAAGTGTTCTTTCTCTTTGGAGTGTTACAAGCTGTTCATGCATAGATAAGATCCCTGAAGTTGCAAAGACTAAAGTCTCAAAACCAAAGAGATATTCTTTATCAAAGTTAAGACTCATCCACGCCTCCTAAAACAGCTCATTCAAACACACCTCACATGTCTACGGCACGATGTGGGAAGATTTGCATAACTCCGCCCAAATGTATACGCAAAGAAAGAAGGCGGAGCTATTATTCTGTCTGTAGTGTTGTTGCTGCCGCCGGCGTCATGTTCTGGAGACGCTGTGATTCATTGTGAAGAGAAACTACATTGTTTGGGATCCAAAAGAGGACACAACTAGTAATCAGTGGTTAAATTGTGTTTACAACACTGTTCCAGAACAGTTCAACACAAATATTGGAGTGTGTGCAGCGCAATTTACGCAGGACTGTGTCCTGAAGCTGGAAGAGTAGCCTACAATGCTGTCTGCACAAAGACTGTTTCTATAAAGTGGAGCAATTCCAGCTTTGCTTCTGACTCACAGCCTGTAAATATGTTTTCTTATTTAAAGAATCTGCTTCTGATGATTCAAACGTGAGTTATGAGCGGTGTAGAGTAGTGCTTGTTGTTTGTGTTTCTCCGATCACAAATGCAGACATGGTAATGTTTACTTGGTTTTGATGCAACACGACGCATAAAAAGACAGTATACAGTAAGTCATTATAATCAGTAATTATGTCCCCACTGGATGCAACAAATGCTTTGTTTATAATGGGTTTTATTGTTTTGGTTTCGTCGTGCCGGGACACGGCATCACAATACGGTGAGGGGCGTAACATTTCCGTCTCATGCTTGAGGTATTCGGCCAATCACAACACACCAGATAGCTGTCCAATCAGAGCACGCCTCGCTTCTCAGAACGATGAGCTTTGTAAAAATAGACGTGTTTCAGAAAGGCGTGGCATAGAGGAGCAACAATAATGTACAGTATGTGGAAAATAATGTGTTTTTTGAACCTTAAGCCGCATAAACACATTGCATTACATCAAATACACAAAATAATGTTCTTTTTAGCAAAGTCATATGACCCCTTTAAATATAGATATTTTTCTTACAAAAACGCATCGGCCTTTATTGAGTGCAGTGAGGCACTTTTTATTATGGATGGATGCACTTTATTGGACTTCTTTTGGACTATTGAAAAATAACAGCCATTCACTGCCATTATAAAGCTTGGAAGAGCCAGGACGTTTTTGAATATAACTCTGATCGGATTTGCCTGAAAGAAGAAAGTCACACCGATGGCTTGAGGGTGAGTAAAGCATGGGGTAATTTAAATTTTTTGGGTGAACTATCCCTTTAACGTTCCACGCTTCCAGGTGTTTCTTCAACCTCTCCAAATGCAAAGCAGACTGTGTGGTTGATATGTCAGGACAGAGATCTGGAACTAGGACTAATTTACGCCCTAAGCAGAGATTTCTATCTGACTGTGGTTCAGATGTAGTTTTTGTGCACAGTTGATTCTTGAGCGCAACCACAAGCTCAACAGCAGCCAGATCACTCCAGCAGTCACGCGTTTGCTTCATCAGCAGTTCTCTCAGAGTTCGTCCTCAGCACTTTCTCTCGGTCAGGCCGCATCATCCTCACGCTCGCGTCTGATTGGCTGCTGGCTGGGTCAGTCCGCATCATCCTCACGCTCTCGTCTGATTGGCTGCTGGCTGGGTCAGTCCGCATCATCCTCATGCTCGCGTCTGATTGGCTGCTGGCTGGGTCAGTCCGCATCATCCTCACGCTCACGTCTGATTGGCTGCTGGCTGGGTCAGTCCGCATCATCCTCACGCTCTCGTCTGATTGGCTGCTGGCTGGGTCAGTCCGCATCATCCTCACGCTCTCGTCTGATTGGCTGCTGGCTGGGTCAGTCCGCATCATCCTCACGCTTGCGTCTGATTGGCTGCTGGCTGGGTCAGTCCGCATCATCTTCACACTCTCGTCTGATTGGCTGCTGGCTGGGTAAGTCCGCATCATCCTCATGCTCTCGTCTGATTGGCTGCTGGCTGGGTCAGTCCGCATCATCCTCACGCTCGCGTCGGATTGGCTGCTGGCTGGGTCAGGCCGCATCATCCTCACGCTCACGTCTGATTGGCTGCTGGCTGGGTCAGTCCACATCATCCTCACGCTCGCGTTTGATTGGCTGCTGGCTGGGTCAGTCCGCATCATCCTCACGCTCTCGTCTGATTGGCTGCTGGCTGGGTCAGTCCGCATCATCTTCACACTCTCGTCTGATTGGCTGGTGGCTGGAAGGAGATGCTTGCTGCTCAAGTCACCAGGCTGAGTTTTTTCGACTCGTCTATCCACCTTATTTTTCCCATAAGAGCGAGTGCGATTATTTATAAATTGAATGTGTCTGGCTTCCGGTGTCACCCGCTTCCAGCTATTTTTAGCTATACAAAACACCCCGTTTTGCGGCTTGATATTTCAAACTGGTGTGTCTTACCATATTATTTTAATGTATCCTAATTATGAACACACAGCGGTTAATGAACCAGAAGTCTCGCACATTGACAGAAAACGGCTTACTTCCACATTGAAAAATAAGGTGTATAAAAGATGTTTATTGACAGTGACCGTGCAAAGTCAATGTCATAAATGATTTTTTAATTACAGTACTTTTACTGTATTTTTTTTAAATTCCCATTATACTCAATCATAGTTCATATTACTATAAAACAGTCATTTTGCATTTTAAATTAAACTCAGTACAATAAATGGTAGCACAAAATGTAGATATCATTTTTACAGTTTACAATTGAAATAATTTACCTATTTTCCATTGTAGTAATGGGGTAATTTGAGAGAAATGTCATGAAAATAATGTAATAATTTGGGTAACACTTTATTTTAAGGTGTCCTTGTTACACGTTACATCTACTTACTATTATAATAACAATAAATTATGCATAATTACATGCAAGTTCCACGAAGACTAATCCTAATCCTAACCATATAGTAAATACATGTAGTTAATTAATATTACTCAGTATGTGTAATTACACTGTAACAAGGACACCTTAAATAAAGTGTAACCAAAATTTTTTATGTTCTATATATATATATATTTTTTTTTTTTTTTTTTTTTAAGGTGAAATGTGACCTGTACATAATCTTCACCAGTGTTGTGTGTGATTCACCAATTTGTTTAGCATACAAGTTTCATACAAACTGTATACCAACATATACACATTATCTGTGCAGCTTATCCTCAGCTGGTTATGGTTGTTGCTCTCGTAAATAAAGCTGCTTTGACACAATCAGTATTGTATAAAGCGCTATATAAATAAAGGTGACTTGATGATGGACATGAACACGGCAAGCATTTCTGTGATGACTTTGGAACGATCTCCACAGACACTTTATGACACGGTTGTGTGTATCTTCATCTTCTTGAGCTGGTAAACCCCAGCACAGGTGTTTTGCATTGGCTGGATTTCCATCAGTTGTTCTAGAAGGTAAGATGGATTGCTGGACGAAACAGCGGCGCTGTCAAAAGTTGTATTTGTGCTGGGTTTAGATTTCAGCCAGATAGGGGCAAAGACGGAGCGCGGCCAAACATATGTTCAGAAGAGCAGGAACAAAAGCAATGACACGTTAGCCTTTTCACGGAGATGACCTTTGAGAGCTCCGCCTGCCGCTGATGTCCTTTTGTATGCCAGCCGCCTCGGGCCCGGCTCAGGCCAGCGCTAGAATTTCTCCTCGTCTGCCTAAATCTCCCTTGACTAAATGTCAGGATTACACATTTCTGCGCTCACACTGAAGACTTTAATTAGCTGTAGTGTGTGTGTGTGTTACTCTGTTTACTCATTTCTTGATGCACGTCTCACTTGAGACTCATAAGGAGGCCAAAGAAGACACAAATAAGGTGAATAATGAATCTCACGTTATTTATTTGGTCTCAACAGAGCTCTTCTGACGATCTCAGTCACTTCAGAAACACCGTGTTACGTTCTGCATGACTTCCCAGAAGAATAATGCTCAGAGGTTGCGTTTTCTTTGCTCATTTGTTTCAGTAACAACCAAATGAGTCAATAGCTGACATACAGTAAGAGTGTAAGTTATAAAACCTGATTTTGTTGAAAAGGATTCAACAAGAAATGAATGTGGAGTTCATCTTTGCTTGGAGGCTTTGGTATATCTGCAAATCTGAGACATGTTGAGCTCTCTTCTGAAACTCTAGAGAAGACACTTGTGAGACATGAGAAGCAGTCGTCTGTCGAGGAGAAACACGTGAGATCTCGAGCCTCGTTTGTGTCCCTGGAGCACAAAAGCAGTCATCAGTAACACAGGTATATTTGTAGCAATAGACAACAATACATTGTATGGGTCAAAATTATCTATTTTTCTATTATGCCAAAAATCATTAGGATATTAAGATCATGTTCCATGAAGATATTTAGTAAATTTCCTACCGTAAATATATCAAAACTTAATTTTTGATTAGTAATATGCATTGCTAAGAACTTCATTTGAACAACTTTAAAGATGATTTTCTCAATATTTAGATTTTTTTGCACCCTCAGATTCCAGATTTTCAAATAGTTGCATTTCAGCCAAATATTGTCCTATCATAACAAACCATACATCAATGGAAAGCTATTTATTCAGCTTTCAGATGATGTATAAATCTCAATTTTAATAAATCGATTATGACTTATGACTGGTTTTGTGATACAGGGTCACATATGAAGTGAACTTGCCACTGTTCTATAAAAGTTTTAGTCGTTCTTAACTGTGGTAAAATCACTGTAACACACGGCCGCAGATTGATGTTTGCTTGATTTTCAAATGAGCTGCAAACGTCTCAATAAACAGATGAGATCCGGCCGCACAGAAGCATGCATGTTTCACGTCCTCTTATAAATATAAGATTCAGTCGTGTCTTCGTCTCCTGCGCCGGTGTCAGATCGCGGCTCCGTCACGTCTGTGAGCTGGCGCTGGTCCAGTAGAGCGGGCTGGTTCTGGACTGGTCTCCTCACTCCAGGGTAGCCTCTAATAGACGCCTGCGTCCGCTCTAATTAAAGCGAGCGGCGGGGCACGGGCATAACGAGCTGATGAATAATTAGAATTTGAGGAAAATTGTGCAGCCGGGGTGGCAAATCTGGAGGGACAAGTGCTGAAAACAAGGCGTGCAGCATTAAGACTACAGTCAGTCAAATCTGTGAACTGGGCCGCGGGCGTTAACACTAGGCCTGTGTGAAAAGACAAAACCACAGTACTGGTGGCGAGGCCGAGACCTCGCAGCTCCTGAGGGAAGACATCACGACGCCAAACACTGCGAAGAAACGTCGCACGCTCGAGACAAAAGGACGGTTGCAATGGAAGCAGCATGACTCTGAAACACACTGTGAAAAAAATCCATAAAATTTACGGTAAAAAAACGGCAGCTGTGGTTCTACCGTAAAAAAATATGGTAACAACATTTTAGGTTTTACGGGTTTAACTTAAGTTTACAGTTAAATACCGTAATTTCATTAACTGATATAATGTTAATATACCAATGTACTGAAGTACTGAAATCTGTATCTTTGTAATACACTGATAACCACCAAAAGCAGGAGCTGATGAGAGTCACATGATGAACCAAAGCAGCTTTTAAATAATAACATATATAGAAGAAGCACAGCGTCATTCACACAAACACTAATCACCATCATTAAACTGAAATATGCAATAAACATTAATTTAACAACATTAGATGTAACATACAACCCTAATAAACATAACCGATAAGAAAACACTAAGAAGAAACATAGTTATTTAAAAGAAAAAACATCAAATTCAAACAAAATTTGAAATGCAACGTCAAATTCTGGGAACGTCAGTTTACGGTTTTTCCCTGTAAATTTTACACTTACCGTTAACCATTTAACAGGTTTTTACTGTAGCATTTTCACAGTTTTTTACCGTTAAAATCACTGTTATGTTTTACAGTGATCATCAACAGGAACACGGTGCTGTTGCTGGATAATAATAATAATAATAAAGAACCCAGACTGTTTGTAGATGAATAGACCAGCGGCGAAGCTCTGAACGGCCGTGTGGACTTTAATTAGCGCCGGCCTTCCCGAGTCAGCAAGGTTGTTCACTTCCTAGGGTGCTTTAACACACTGCTGCATTTTGCTCTTTTCTCTGCCAGCTGCGGCACGTTGTCAGAGCGAGTGGCTAAACATCTCACATCACACGCTTACGACGTGTCGCCGTTTGTTTGCCTGCGTCTTTAAAAAATGTTTGCAATGAGGTTTTTCTGCACTCTCGGTCATTGTTTTCTCTTGGATGAGTGCATGCACTGTTCATTTTTGGCCTCTTCCATTATATCGCCATTAAAAACTGCAACTCGCAACCGTGCAACGTGGAGCAGAAAACACGAGCAGACAACGTTCTTCTCTTTCTAGGCTTGCGACTCGTTTAAACGTAATGCTGCATGTTGATAAGCATCAGAAACATACGGAGCTTTGCTCGTTAGATCACCTATTAGACGATGACGTTCTTATTAAAGACGTGCCTCGTTCGTTCTTTAGTTCGACCTCGTGTCACGCTTCATGTGTTGCGAGCAGGACGATGTTTGGCTCTCCTCGTGGTCGAAGGGTAAAAAGCGAAGCCCTGGGCCATCGCCGGACGCTTGGCATTAATGCTGATGAGTCCTGATCACAGACTCTAGTCATTAAACTAATAAGACTGTATTCAAATTAGCCAGTTCCCTCGTTTCACTGAAACACATGGCTGCGTATTTGAGTCAGAAATCCTTGGCTTTATTCCGTTAACAACAGAACTAATTAGATGAGGCGCTCCCTTCTAATGAATAATTATTTATCCTCTATCAAGCGGAAAAATCTGTTCCCTGATAACCTTTTTGCTCAAATTGCTGTTATCGTATGTATGTAAGGATAGTTTAATATGGATGTGACTTGGTGGATGCTGGAAAGATGATGAAATCTGGCTGTGCATATCCACGGGGTTCAATTTTAATTATGCTTTTAATGCATTGTTTTTTTTTTAGTTGCAACCTATTTATTTTGCGCATTTGTTATCAAGATCCATTATGGGCTCATGGTCTGTCACAGATTAAAGGCATAATCTTATGTTTTCACTCTATTATCAATCTCTCTATTTTTTATGTTGTAGCACTATTGATTACTTTGGTAATAACAATGCAGGCATTTCTACAAAAATACGTACACAGCCATTGTAGTTCATTATTATTATTATTATTATTATTCATTAGTACTTATGTGAATACACAGAAACATAAATGGGGTTTAAAAGACTATTATATGATATATATTATATATTGAATATAATATTCAGTAATATTTTTGATTTAACTGCACTGACATAATCGGCTAAGAACAAAATTTGAATTGAATTAAGTTGAATTGTCTTCCGTAGAGCTGATTTATTTTTATTATTTTTATTTATTTTAAAAATAAAAATAATAAATAGAATTAAGTCAAATTGTCTTCTGTAGAGCTTCTTTATTTTTGTTTTAAATAAATAAAAAGTAAAAACAAAATATAGAATTAAATATAAATATAAAAATAAGTCAGATTGTCTTCTGTAGAGCTGCTTTATTTATTTTTTATAATTTTTCCTTTTATTTATTTGTTTTAAATAAATAAAAATAAAAATAGAATTAAGTCAAATTGTCTTCTGTAGAGCTTCTTTATTTATTATTAAAAACAAAATATAGAATTAAAAATAAGTCAGATTGTCTTCTGTAGAGCTGCTTTAGTTTATTATTTTTATTTTATTTATTTTTAAAATAAATAAAAATATTAAGTCAAGTGTCTTCTCTAGAGCTCTTTATTTATTTTAAAAAAAAATAAAATATAAAAATAAAAAATAAATTAAGTCAAATTGTTTCTCTAGAGCTGCTTTATTTATTATTTTAAATTAAATAATAAAATATAAAAAATAGAATTAAGTCAAATTGTTTCTCTAGAGCTTCTTTATTTATTTATTTTAAATAAAATAAAATATAAAAAATAGAATTAAGTCAAATTGTCTTCTGTAGAGCTTCTTTATTTATTATTAAAAACAAAATATAGAATTAAAAATAAATATAATAAATAAGTCAAATTGTCTTCTGTAGAGCTGCTTTATTTATGTTTTATAATTTTTCATTTATTTATTTTTAAATAAATAAAAATAAAATAGTTTAGTCAAGGTGTCTTCTTAAGCTGCTTTATTTTATTTAATATAAATAAAATATAAAAATAAAAAATAGAATTAAGTCAAATTGTTTTCTCTAGAGCTTCTTTATTTATTATTTTAATAAATATAAAAAATAGAATGTAAGTCAAATTGTCTTCTGTAGAGCTTCTTTATTA
>CM041796.1:1152184-1157184 GCA_023376895.1 Aspiorhynchus laticeps
ATGTTGCTCTAAAACCTTTATATACCTTTCAGCATTCATAGTGCCTTCCAAAACATGCAAGCTGCCCATACCGTATGAACTTATGCACCTCATACCATCAGAGATGCTGGCTTTTGAACTGAACACCGATAACACGCTGGAAGATCTCCCTCCTCTTTAGCCCGGAGGACACGGCGTCCATGATTTCCAACAAGAATGTCAAATTTGGACTCGTCTGACCATAGAACACTTTGAAACAGTTGGACACGACGGTGCTTCTGGACCATGTTCACATATGGCTTCCTTTTTGCATGATAGAGCTTTATTTGGCATCTGCAGATGGCACGGCGGAAGGCTCTACTCCAGACATGTACCTATTCATACAATTCACTGCAGCTTTATGCTGAAATGAACACTAGAGGCAGTACAACACCAAAATGAGTGTGAATGCACACAGTCAAATTTTGAGATACAGGCTAAAAAACAAAAAAAAATGATTTTTTGATTTTCACAAAAATTTGTTAATTAAGCTCTCGTCTAGTGATCCCAATGCTCCAAATAGTAATTAAAAATCTAAAAGTATCTTTATTTGTACGTTTTCTGAGAGGAGTACCTCTGATTCACACTGATTCTCATCCGAACGCACACATAAAGCGCTCTCATACACATATACACAGATTTACAGTAGGCTAAATATATTTAAGTATTCACGCAAACATAATCTGTTATATCTTAAGTGAAGGTTTGGGGAAAAACATGGGATGTGTAACATTATATTAGATCTGTGTCTTATTATAGGCTGTCTGTCTCATTAATGTTAATCAAACAATAAAAGAAAAGAGGGAATCACTCGCTGCTTGATTGAACTGCTTTTGTAGTTTTAATAATCAATTTATTTTTAATGAACACACTTAAGTGATTTTACTATTTGTTTTTCTTACTTGAATGCTTATTTTAGATGCAAAATGAAAAAAAGTAGGTAATACACTTGATTCTTATATTTGTTTATTTTGTGCATTGGTTATTATTTATAACAACAGATAAAAAATAGCTATATTGTGATTATTAATCTAGTAATGATTATTAAAAAAAGAAGTGGGGGGAAATATGTAATGTTGCAGGTGATTTTGCTTTGGAACCTTCAAAAAAATTAAAATCAATTTTTCTCTAAATTTACTTTGCTGACTCCATCGACTTCAAACAGGTGAAGCTCAAGTCATTTTTCATCTGATTCCAACAAATCATACATAATTTTAAAAATAAAAATAACTAATTTTTGAAAATTTGCTCCTTGTGACTCATTTTGCCAGCACAGGTCATAAATACATTTATTCCTTTTCACAAAATACAGGCACATATTACTGATTACTAAAGACTTATTCTTCAAGACACTTTCTTGCACAATACTATGTTATGAGTTTAGCATTGTACATGTTTTGTACACTATCAGAATTAAATGTTTGCATCACATAACCAGCTTCATATGTGGCTTTTCTGATGTAGTAAACTTGCTCGGTATCACACCCGGTACAGCACTGAACTTCAAACACGAGTCACTAAAAAAAGACTTGTAAACAAGATTGTACAGTATGTTGAATGTTTTTTTTTTAATCTCACATTTTCTTTTGTTAACACTAGCAGTGAGGTTTAGGGTCGGGTTGAGTGTAGATGGTATTTGTTATTGTCAAGTGTGGCGTTTAATTGGCAAACTGCCACGATGCATGCAATAACCAACATAATAAAGCATTGCCAGATACACATTCATCTGTTTCAGATAAAACTGGACTTGCATTTAGTGCAACTCACTTGGCATTTCACTGTGAAAGTGTTGCAACATCATTTTGCAGACATTTTGCCACATGCACGTTTTGGATTTCGATGTTGAAAACAGCTGTGTTGCTTCATATTTGTGTGGAAACCGCAGTTTTTCAGGATGCATTGAAAGCATTTAGAACAGCATTTATCTGAAACAGAAATCTTTTGTAACATTAGAAATGTTTTGACTGTCAGTTTTGAGCAATTTAATGCAATAGAATATTTCGTATGCACTATTGCTTCAGGTAATCATCACAACTGCTCTGTGCATTTTTCTATGTGATCGGTGTGAGGTGTTCGAGAGAAAAGCGCTGTGTGAAACAGACATTTCCCACCGACAGCATTCAGAGCAGCTGCTGGAATCTGGACGCGAAACGATCCTTTCCTCGAGCGCAACTCGTCAACCTCTGAACCGGATCAGAGCTTTGATGAAGATGAAGTCTGTTCCTCGCACACTTGTAGCAATCTGTCAATATTTTCAACATCCAGCTCTTGCTCATCTGTTATTGTGGCCGTTTGGCGTGTTTGTGTGCACCTATTGATTGACAGCTGGCTCCAGAGCCACTCAGGCCTCTTAAAATACCAGAGCTGAGCTTCAGGTTTCCCCCACAGGCCCCGGGCCCCCCATTGTCTGTCTGAGTATGGCTCCGCTGGACGGCCCCGCCCTCCCATTCACTGTCAGCTCATTGTGCTCACGTTCTCTCTGCGTCTATCCGTGCACTTGTATCTCCATTGAGTTGACGTGGTGCTTCTGGTGAACAAACTTGGGTTGTTGCACATGCTGCTATTAATCATCACCTCCAAGATGTTGGTTTTTGTTATTAACGACTGAGAACGGCTTTTAAATGTAAAATCGCTTGCTGGATTTGAATTGAATTAGGGCAGAAAATGGGAAACCAGAAACTGAGGGTGTAAAATCCAAAGGTTTTACATTTCTTATTAGTGGACTTGTGTGGTTACAACTCAGTATGATGCATCATTTGTACATTCAAATGTTTATTTTTTTTAACATGTTCTGAAAACAATGCATTAGAAATGTTATGCATTTTTTAAAGTGTTAATATTTTAGTTTAGAGTCTGTTCATTGTGTATTCAACATATCATACAATGAATGACTTACCTGTACACTACTGTTCAATAGTTTTTTAATGTTTGTGGAAGACGTCTCTTCTGCTCGCCAGAGTTGCATTTAATTGATCCAAAATGCAGTAAAAATTGTGAAATATTATTATAAATTAAAATCAACAGTTTTCTACGTGAATATCTGTTAAACTGTAATTTATTTATGTGATGCAGCGCTGAATTTTCAGCATCATTACTCCAGTCTTCAGTGTCACATGATCTTCAGAAATCATAATAATATGCTGATTTGCTGCTCAAGAAACATTTATTATTATTATCAATGTTGAAAACAGTTGTTCTACCCAATATTTTTGTGGAAACTGATACATTTTGTTTTTCATGATTCACAGATGAATAGAAAGTTCAAAAGAACAGTGTGAAATAGAAATATTTTGTAACATTATAAATGTCTTTACTGTCACTCCATTTAATGCATCGCTGCAGAACGTAAATATATATTTTTTTCAAAACATTAAATCTCACTCTCCCTAAACTTTTGAACAGTTTTGTTGCAAATCAGTAAAGTGCTTTGCCTTTGTTCACTGTTGTATTTCGATTCATCTACAGAAAGCCTGTAATGAAATTTAGTTCAATCACGGGCCTCAGACCGAAGGGTTAGAGGTCAGCTTGAGCGCGGGGTCAGTCGTGTAACCCGCCCCGTACACAATTAAAAGGGAAAGCCCACTTTTGTCATAAGGTCAAGGAGGTCACGAGGTCAGTGTCGCAGGGACGGCCCAGCGTTATAAATTATGTACCAAATCAGAGCCAGAGGAAAATTAGCGTCTCTTCCTGAGCGGGGGTCGCTCCGAAGGGCACGGCGACATTATTCCACGACCTTAATCGAAAGTAAAGGAACACCTCCGAGGTCAAGGGACACAATAGACACCTGTGACTGTGACTCCAACAAACACATACAAACACGCACCGCTTTCTTACAGAGGATGCACACTAATTAGATTTGACCGGTCTTGAGTGCCGTCCGCTCACAATGCTATTAGAGCAAATGAGCGATTAAGTGAATGTTGGAGGTCACATGTGTAATGAAAATGCTTTCTGGCTCGGAAGACGAGCAGCGAAAGCCGAAGAGACGAAGGCAAGCACTGTTCAGGAGCGAAATCCACAAAGAGATTCCAGATCGTCATATACACCATATTGCCAAAAGTATTGGCACCCCCTTCTAATGAACAGGTTTGACTACTTTAGTAATTTCTATGAGTACAAATCTTAATGTTAAAGCATATAATGATATTGTAGGAAATTGTGTGCTTCTAATATTATAGCAACAGTTTGGACTCTTTTCTATTCTAACATGACAATGTCTCTGTGTATAAGACAAGGTTCAAAAAGAAAATGATTGATTGAGTCAGTGTGGAAGAACTTGACTGGTCTGCATAAAACCAAGTCCTAATCCCAGTTTAACACCTCTGGTGTGACTGTAAATGCAGACCTTGAGACAAAAACTCATCACCAAACACCAATGACTTGTACATATGGGTTCAGTCATTTTAGACACTTACAAAACTGTTGCTAACAGAGATGAAATACAATTTTTAAATACATGAATTATGTTCCCATCGTTGTTGCCACAGATTTGGAAGTGCATCTGTTCTAAAGAAGGGGGTGCCAATACTTTTGGCAATATAGTGTATACAGCATGTTCATAGTGATGCATGTGTGTGCAAACGTATAGAAATCATGTGATCCGTTACACTGAGAAGTCATTTCTGTGCTAAAGTGTCCAGTTTGTGGTCAGATGAAGGTTTCACGAGCACTCTTTATCATCTATTCATAGAGCAAAACAGCTCAGATTTGGTCTGAAAACTCAATCTTGAACTGAGATGGATTACGGGATTAGATGAACAAACTCCTCCTGAATTTACATTATGAACTTCATTAATAGTTGCTCTGCAGTGAAGAGCTATAGGATCAAATCAAGCTCTTCAGTAAAAGTGCATCATTTTGATGTATGATTAAAAATGTTAGAAATAAACATAACTGAAAATTTGCTCATTGTGAGTCATGTATATAATTTTGCATGTATTTTGTAGGGTGGAAACATTTTTGGCCACTTATATTTTTGCTTA
>CM041796.1:1164684-1249684 GCA_023376895.1 Aspiorhynchus laticeps
CCTTTCGCCCTCCTGTTGAATATTCTCAAATAAATATGAGATTTCAGATGTTTTTTCAAATCTAATAACACCGAAAGGAGCCGTTTAAAGCACTGATAATACAGCGTATGTAAACACAAACACAACTTTACTCGTGAGCTGCTTTGGTGCAAAGGTATCTTTCAAGAACATAAATGCAGATCATACTGGTTTTGCATTCATATTTCATAAATAAGAGAGAAAACTAATACGGGCAAATGTCAGATTTCAGCGTGGAAAGTGTCAGAAACACGCTCTATGCGTTTAACATGCACGGAAGCATTTCCTCGTTAAAATTAGATGTTATTTTTCCAATTTAATTTGATGAAACTGAAATCACACAGCAGCTTTAAAGGGATAGTTCACCCAAAAATGAAAATTTGCTGTTGATTTACTCCATACAAGATGTAAGTGACTTTTTTTCTTCTGTAGAACAGTAAAGACGATTTTTAGCTGAAACCGTGATCCTTGGCGATACATAGAACGCAAGTGAATGGGTACCGTCACTTTGAGAGTCAAAATAAGCAAATCAGGCAGTGCAAAATTAATCCCCGTGGCTCCTGATGATATATTGAGGTCTTATGAAACAAAACGATCAATCTGTGCAAGAAACTGAACATTATTTACAACATTATTACCTGTAATCCGATTATTTTCAATGAACTGGTTCTCACATTGTACATAAATCATGAGAAACCATAAAAACTTTCATTTGGCTCTTTATTCAAGTGTTTGGATCACACATGCTCATATCAGCGGCTCATCGGTCCGAGTCGAACTGATTCCTCAGTTCAGTGACTCCTGGAGGAACTCCCATATATAGCAAAAAAGTTTTTACGCTCGCATGAGGTGGTTTTTCAGTCAATACGAAAAAGGAATATTTCGCAAAACTGCAATGGAAAAGTTTTTTCCCATTTACAGGTCACATGGCGTATTTAAAAAGTCAGATAATCATTCTTCAATGTACTATAACCTCCAAGAAACACTTCATACGTGGTCGCTCTCGAATATAAGGAGCTTTCCCTGCCATTAATGCTTAGACAATGTACACTGCACACGTCTGCGGAGCGGCTCTGATACGGTCACTGAAGCTGATTGTGCTCAGTTTAGTCGATGCTTGTGTTTATTATTGTTTCTGGCTCTCCGTGCTGCTTCTGTAAAGATACACGCATACGCCTCCTTTGAATAAATATATCCAAAATCCGTCAAATCTCACCAAAATCCTTTGCCATGACTTATCGCGAGAGGCAAAAGTTTACGTTTTAGTCTCATAACATTGGTTAATGGAAACGCTGTCATTTCGAAATACTTTTTTATCGACATTTATAAAATATCGCCAAAGTTTTGCACAAATCTGTAATGGAAACGCACCTTATTTTGACTCATTTACAATCGGAGTGACTGTCAGGCGTCTGAAAGAGAGTTTTGATTGAGTAACTTTTTACATTTACATTTAGTTATTTATTAATGATTTTCTCAATATTTATTGTAGATCTGTGCTGCTTGAGCCGCGGCGCTTCGGTCTGATTCAACAGAATGATTCAAAAGAACTGGTTCAAAAGATTGATTCATTTGTGAACCGGACATCACTCCGGACCGTTTGCCTGAGGCTCTGGATTACAGGTGATAATAAATAATGCTCAGTTTCTCACACAAACTATTGTTTCGCTTCATAAGACCTTGATATATCATTAGGAGCCATGTGGATTCATTTCGTGTTGCCTGATTTGCTTATTTTGACTTTCTAAGTGACGGCACCCATTGACTTGCATTATATGAATCACCAAGGATCACGGTTTCAAAATACTGTTCTGAAGACATAAACATCTTGGATGGCCTGAGGGAGAGTAAATTAACTTCAAGTTTTCATTTTGGAGTGTACTGTCTCTTTAATGTTTCTCTGTCAGATAAATGTAAGTGTGTTACTGTCCACACAGAGGTCAAACCCTGGACACACACACTGAGAGCTGCTCGTCTCGTCTCCAGATCAAGGGTCATGGAAGCACCATTGAGAGCCACTGACAACGTAATTAGAGCTGTTGGGGGACGAGGGACCCCGGCTCTAAATGTCTGCCCCGCGACACTAATGGGGCCGATTCTACATTGTTGTCAGCTGACCTCTGATCCGCCGTTTAGAGACAGAGACGTTCAGAAGCTGGAGGTTTATCTGACCGGTTTCGGGTGAGAACGCGAGCGAGCGATAGCATCAGTTATCACCCAGAGTGCTCAGCCATTAACAGTCATGAGACATTAGCTTTATCAGAGCGCGTGAATATCAGGATGAGATGTTTGTAAAGTGCATCATTAACCTTTTGCACTGGTATGAGTGACCGGATACAATAAAGAGCACAAATACATTACTGGAGCGATTAATAGCATCAGATCGTCCTGAGTGCAGCTGTGTTTCATGCTGCGTCTGAAGGAAACTTAGCGCCTTCAAGAAGGAAAGTTTTATGCAAACTCTAGAAGACTCATTCTTCAACTGGAGTGACTAACAAGAGACAGAATTAGTGAAAATGCTTGTTCTTTTATGTGTCCCTGCAGCACAAAAGCAGTCATCAGTAACACAGGTATATTTGTAGCAATAGCCAACAATACATTGTATGGGTCAAAATTATACATTTTTCTTTTATGACAAAAATCATTAGGATATTAAGATCATGTTCCATGAAGATATTTAGTAAATTTCCTACCATAAATATATCAAAATTTAATTTTTTATTAGTAATATGCATTGCTAATGAGAGCACACACACACACTCACACACACTCTCACACACACACACTCTCTCTCTCACACACTCACACTCACACACACACACACACACACACACACACACACACACACACACACACGCACACACACACACACACACACTCTCACACACACACACACACACACACACACACACACACACACACACACACACACACTCACACTCACACCACACTCACACTACACACACACACACACACACACACACACACACACCACACTCACACACACTCACACACATCCACACACACACACACACACACACTACACACACACTCACACACACACACACACACACACACACACACACACACACACACTCACACACACTCACACTCACACACACACACACACACACACTCACACACACTCACACACACACACACACACACACACACACACACACACACTCACACACACTCACACTCACACACACACAGACACACACTGATCGGGTGACATCGTTAACAATCATTACTCGGACAGAGGGAAGTTCAGTGTCGTCCGGCTCAGATCAGGTTTGGCTGTCGTGAATGAAAGAACCGGACCGGCGTTCACACGAAGACACAGATAAACACCGTTCATCCGGTTACAGACACATAATAACACAATGCATCACGCTACAAATAACCAAATTAAACTCTCTCTCTCTCTCTCTCTCTGGTATCAATGTCGGTGAAAATATCGTAGGCCTACTGTACATTTCCTAATAAAACGACTGGATTCGAATCAGAAGTGATTTTTCCTCTGGACTTGTACACTCTGAAAAATAAAGGTGTTTAAAAGGTTCTTCACAGCGATGCCATAGAAGAACCATTCAGTAAAAGAACCTCTCTTTCTTACCTTTTTATAATCTGAACCTTCTTTTAACACGAACCTTTCGTGAAACAGAAAGATGTTTTGACCCTGGAGCACAAAACCAAGTCATAAGGGGCAATTTTTAAAAAAAATTAGACATCAGCTGAAAGCTGAATAAATAATATTTCCATTGATGTATGGTTTGTTATGATAGGACAATATTTGTAAATCTGGAATCTGAGGGTGCAAAAAAATCTAAATATTGAGAAAATCATCTTTAAAGTTGTTCAAATGAAGTTCTTAGCAATGCATATTACTAATCAAAAATTAAGTTTTGATATATTTACGGTAGGAAATTTACTAAATATCTTCATGGAACATGATCTTAATATCCTAATGATTTTTGGCATAAAAGAAAAATGTATAATTTTGACCCATACAATGTATTGTTGTCTATTGCTACAAATATACCTGTGTTACTTATGACTGCTTTTGTGCTGCAGGGACACATATAGACAATAAATGTTCTTCTATGGCATCCTGAAGCAGCTTTATTTTTAAGAGTGTTTCATTTTTGATGGTTTTCCAAATCAGTTTGATATCATAATCGCTGATCAAATATTTAGAGCTCTATAGTGAGTCGAGGATGAATATTTGATGAGCTGTGTTATTTACACGTGCGTCGGCGAGCGATTGGTGTTTTCTGACCGCTGCTGAAGGCCAGAAGTGAAGGTGAAAGGCTTTGACTGTCAGAGCTCAGAAACTCAACACCGAATCAGTGACACGAGCCTCGATCACAGGAGCGGACAGTGACACCTGCTGCTGGAATCATTCTCTACAGAATCCACCAGCTGAGAAAAACCTGAAGAAAACACGTGAAGAAACTGACAGAACATTCACAAACCATCACACAGAAACAGCAAGAGACCCACTGAATTAAACATGACATTTTAAAGAAAATAAAATCTGAAATAGTATATTTTCTTGTAAAACACACTCTAATAATAAAAAAAAAAAATTATTAGAGTAAAAAAAAAAAAAATTTAATTAAAAAATTATAAAAAAATAAAATAATAATAATTTTTTTTTATTAAAAAAATAAAGAAAATCTATTTTTTACAGTGAATTTTGATCTAGTGCAAAATGTAAAACACATCTGACAAAGACACAATAATATACACAATAATATAAATTCAAATAATAAGGAAAGAGGTACAACTGACAATAAAATGAAAAAACTAGGAGTTAGAATAAATGAACTGCACTGTACTTAAATGCAAAGTACAGTTAATCCCACTTTTCTTCCCTTGTTTCTGTGAGTGTAGTGAACTCATGCTTTAACCAGATGAACTCCTTTATTAGTGTAGAAGTGGCAAACAGACCAAAGCTACAGAGAAAACGTGAACAATAAACAGTGAACGTCACAAATCTCATCGTAAAGCTACAGTGTGGTTTTGGTGCTGTTTTCATGCGCGAGTTGTTTTTGTTTCTGAAATCTGAATCCGTTGCTGGAATGATGGTGTGTTTACGTTTTATCACGCTAAACTAATCCACTAAGACAAGCTCGCTTCTAATCCGTCATATCAGAAACACCAAATCCTTCCTTTAATATCAGATCTTAACACAGGATGAGTCCAACTTACTCTTGTGATCCAGGTCACACACACACACACACACACACACACTCTCACACAGCACACACACACACATCTCACACACACACACACACCACACACACACGATCTCAACGCTTAGACTTACACACACACACACACACACACACAACACACACACTCACACTTTCACACACACACACACACACACACACAACTCTCTCTCACACACCACACACACACACACGACTCTCTCTCACACACACACACACACACACACACACCTCTTACACACACACACACACACACACACAAACTCTCTCACACACACACACACACACTTTCTCACACACACACACACAGACTCTCTCCACACACACACACACACACACACACACTCACACTCACACACACACACACACACCGTCTCACACACCACACACACACACACACACACACACACCACACACACGTCTCAGCACTAGATTCACACACACACACACACCACACACACACACACACAGCAGAAATCTCAAAACCTGCGGTGTTTCAGCGTTCACCATTAAACACACACACACACACACACACCTCTTCACACATCACACACACACACACACACTCTCTCTCATCACACACACACACACACACCTCCACACACACACACACACACACACACACCACACACACACACACACACACACACACAGCTCTCACACACACATCACACACACACACACACACACACACACACACACAGTCACACACACACACACACACACACACACACACACACACACACACAGTCTCACACACACACACATGAACCTCAGGATTCCTATTGTATGTGTGTCTCCATGTATTACTACTGGTGTAATTCACAGCATCTCATACTAGATTTAACTCTGTTTAGTGCAAACTAACTGTTCATGTTCATTAAAGCCATCATTATATTTGAATGGGTTTTTGACCTAACCATATAGTAAGTACATGTAGTTAATTAATACTACTCAGTCCATAAATGTATAATTACACTGTAACAAGGACACCTTAAAATAAAGTGTAACCTTCTCTTTTGATGAGCATAACATGGTCTGTGTCTTTGTAAAGTCATACTTGAGCAAGTGATGTCACAAAAGCCTTTGCCGCCAAATGACATCATTTCCTGAAAGGTTATGGTTTGTGATGTAAAATGATGAGTCGTGTGATGTGAGGAGCTGCTATCAATCCTGTGTGAAATCACAGTTATTTGAGTGTTTGCCGGACAGCAGGTAATATGACGAATCCGTTAAGCTTTCCTCAAACCGGTGACGGCGGGCCGCGGGTTTATCGCGGTTCTTCGAGCAGCTCTTTAATCGTGCGAGCGAACAGGTGTTTGCTTCCACACCGGATCAGTGTCTTCAGGAGATTAGACGTGTGTCTGAGGAGCAGCCGTCGTCTGTGAGGATTACAACAAGGAGTTGTTCACAATATCCCTCTATGCGGGGTGTTCTTAATCTCCAGATAGATATTATCAGCGTAACGTCGGAGCGGGAACGGCTCGAGCGAATGAAACCCAGCAGTGCAGCATATGGCCTCGAGTCTCTCAGGCCTGCTTTACACTCAGTTAAATATGACCCAATTCTGATTTATTTGCTCATATGAGCACAAAACCAGTAAATTTTTTTAAATTGAGATTTAAACATCCTCTGAAAGCTGAATAAATAATCTTTCCATTGATGTATGGTTTGTTATGATAGGACAATATTTGTAAATCTGGAATCTGAGGGTGCAAAAAAATCTAAATATTGAGAAAATCATCTTTAAAGTTGTTCAAATGAAGTCTTAGCAATGCATATTACTAATCAAAAATTACGTTTTGATATATTTAAGGTAGGAAATTAACTAAATATCTTCATGGAACATGATCTTAATATCCTAATGATTTTTGTCATAAAAGAAAAATGTATAATTTTGACTCATACAATGTATTGTTGTCTATTGCTACAAATATACCTGAGTTACTTATGACTGCTTTTGTGCTGCAGGGACACATTTGTGACACAGATCGGATGTGTTCAGACTGGAAAAAACACATGCATTTGCATATTTTGAGATCAGTTTCAGGTCTCATTCATATGTGGAAATAAATCAGGTATAAATCAGATATGTGCCATTAATGTGACTGTCATGGAAACAGGCAGATCTGATTTTCTGAGGCATTGCGTTCTGTACGTCATTAAAACTGTGACAGTTTGGTACTTCTCCACGGTTTAAAGGAACACTGCACTATTTTTGGAAATAGGCTCATTTTATGTCTTATACACTAGAGTTTTACCGTGTTTGAATCCATTCAGACGATGTCTGGCGGTAGCACTTTTAGCGTAGCTTAGCATAGATCATTGAATCTGATTAGACCGTTAGCATCTCGCTCAAAAATGACCAAAGAGTTTCTGATATTTCTCCTATTTAAAGCTTGACTCTTCTGTAGTTACATCGTGTACTAAGACTGACGGAAAATGAAAAGTTGTGATTTTCTAGACTGATATGGCGAGGAACTATACTCTCATTCCGGCGTAATAATCAAGGAGCTTTGCTGCGTACCATGAGTGCAGCAGATGATATTACACAGAGCCTGAAAGTAGTCCCCAGCTAGGTAGGTTCCGTCAGTCTTAGTACTCGATGTAACTACAGAAGAGTCAAGCTTTAAATAGGAGAAATATCAGAAACTCTTTGGTCATTTTTGAGCGAGATGCTAACGGTCTAATCAGATTCAATGATCTATGCTAAGCTACGCTAAAAGTGCTACCGCCAGACATCGTCTGAATGGATTCAAACACGGTAAAAACTCTACTGTTTAACTCTTGGGGAGATATAAAATGAGCCTATTTTCAAAAATAGTGCAGTGTTCCTTTAATGACGTGATATTATTCTCAGGTGGAAGTGTGTTGCCATGTCCTCTGTTTTCCAGCAGAATTGTGCTACTTTAACACAGTTGCTGTGGGTTGTTTTTCATGTCCGTGGGTTGAAGCGACCCCAATAACCTGATATTTAGCTCCTGGAATGAGAATTGTATCAGGAACCCTGCCAAAAAATGAGTGTTTTACCCCCAAAATGCAAGTTTTACTGGGGGACCTCCTTCAAAATAAGATTAGGCTAGTTTTGAGTAGAAATTGGGTGGGTTTTGTTGCAAAAACCTGGCAACCCTAGAGCGGTTAGTGACAACAACGCATTAAACATGGAGGAGGCATGGCAAGGAATCAGATATGGGTCACAATTGAAAGAATGTGTTAAAAAAATCAGATATAGGCAACAGATCAGAATTAGGCATCTAAACCAGGCGCCTCATTTATAAAGCATGCATACGCTCAGATTTGATCTTAAAGTGTGTGTGCTATTAAATCCACGCCAGCGCTCATATCTGCAAAAACTGTCTTTGACGTGATAAAGTGTTTAGCATCACGTCAGGATCGGAGCAGACTACACTTTATCTTGTTCGAGTTCTGCAGGTTTTTGGAAATGTACACTCTAAAAAACATACTGGGTTGTTTCAACCCAACTTTGGGTCAAATATGGACTAACCCAACTTTTGGGATAAAAATTGAATGTAAAAATTTAACAGCTGGGTTAGTTCATATTTGACCCAAAGTTGTGTTGAAACAACCCAGTATGTTTTATAGAGTGTAAGCTGTTCTTGCAGCTCGCTGTTCTATATTATGATAATTGGTGATCTTTTATATGTTAATGACATTAATTAGAAGTCGTTTACAAGGCAGAGAGATGAAACCATCCAGTTGAGCGTGAGTTTAAGATCATTTGTGATTCATCATCATTTGTGAAGATCATTTGTTTAAGAAGTTTGTATAGTTTGTATTTTCTATCTTTATCTTTAGTTGTATAGGGTAAACATTTATATATAGTATACCTAGTCAAATCTGTCAGTAGGTTAGTTTGTGTATAGGTTTATAGTGTTGTATGTCTGTATTTATGTAGCACCGTGGTCCTGTGAGGCACGACATCTCGTTCCACTGTATGTCCCCACATGCAGCGGAATGACAATAAAGCTCAACTTGACTTGATTCATAGGCTGCTTTTACACTGCATGGTTCAAGTGACCCAATTCCGATTTTTTATTACAGATCGGATACGGCCCACGACCGTGTGAGCAGGAAAAAGTCACATGGATTCCGATATATCGGTTTCAGGCCTCATTCATATATGGAAATAAATCAGATATGAATCGGATACATGCATTTGCGCCTGCCGTGTAAGCGGACAAATCGGATATTCCCCTATAAATGCGACTTCTACGTCATTGAAAAATGTGTGTTTTTAAACATTTCGCTGTACCGATATACCTGTCACAAATTAACCATCTCTAATTGAGTAGTAGAGTATTAATTTCATTCGTTTGTGTTAAATAAAAGGCGATCTGACACTGAAATGTGCTGCTGTTGTCAGTCGAGCGCTTCAGTCCCGTTCCTTCCATTGAAACCACAAAATAAAACGCACACAAACACATCCCTGCCTTTGATATACAATCACTGATGAACGCATTTGGTTTTAATTACTAAAGAAAACACAGACGATGTGACATGCTTAACAATATCTGAGTATTATTCCACTCGCAAGCTTTCAGCGGAGCGTCCTGGAGAATTTGTTCTTGGCTATATAATTATTTTGATGTATAGATGTAACTATTGCATTAAAAACTTGAATAAATTAAACTCAATAAATTAAACTCAATGTACTATTCAAATTGATTTCTGATGTCATATATGCTGTTTTTGGCTCGATTCACCAAGTGCAGTGTAAAATGCACACATCGGATACGAGTCACTTTTAAAAGAAATGTAAGCACGTCGTCCAAAAAATCGGATATAGTCACAAAATCAGAATTGGTCGTCAAGACCTGCAGTGTAAATGCAGCCTACATCTGCGTTTTCTGTGCATACGTTCATTCTATGAATCACTCGCACACATATTCGAGAGATGATCGTAAGATCACGTTTAGGATGGTTTCTGCTCAACATGTTATAAATGAGATCTCTGGAGTGTAAACGAGGCCTCAGACGTCAGACGCGAGCGCTTCTCGTTCAGATAACCAGATCAGCCCCGGATGCGGAGCCCAGACCGCAGAGGTGAACGGTTTGGGGAGAATTCATTAGCGTGCAGACAGGTGGCTAGTGTTACCGCACGGCCGTGTCCGGGACCCTGCGCTGTAAGCTATACCGCGGGATGACATTTCCTCAGGCCAACAGGGAACTGATTAGAAAACGGTCTGTGATGAAACAACAAGGCTGCGATCTTTATCAGGCTGAACATCCTCTCTCTCTCTCTCTCTCTCTCTCTCTCTCTCTCTCTCTCCCCCTCTCTCTGTCTCTCTCTCTCTCTCTCTCTCTCTCTCTCAGTCTCTCTCTCTCTCTCTCTCTCTCCCCCTCTCTCTCTCTCTCTGGCTCAGATGGCGTCTCTCGTGGGAGTTGCCTATAAGTACTCCATCAAGCCAACTGCATTAGTGTAATTTCGTCCCAGGAAATTAGCAGAGCCAAGCGGCGCCAATTAGAAGTCAATAGCTGGCTGTATTAATCGAGCTAGCCATCGCACTTGATTAGATTAAGCAGAGGAGCTGCGTGTGTGTACTTGCTGATCGTGTCTCATTGCTGCTTTCTGCAGCTCAGTGAAAGTCTGACAGTGAAATACAGTGAAGTGCAGGAAATACAGATAAAAAAACCCACCCCATAGGTGAAAACCAGCTTTCCTCAATATCTTTGATTGCAGGCTACTCTCTGCATGCACTGTAAAAAAAAATTATATATATATATATATATATATTATATATATATAATATATATATACTGTATATATAACAAATAATATATATATTTTTATATATATATATCTTTTTTTCATTATATATATATTTTTTTTTCATTATGTATATATATATATATTTTTTTTTCATTATGTATATATATATTTTTTTTTTTTCATTATGTATATATATTAGTGCTGGGCAACGATTAATTGCGATTAATCGCATCTAAAATAAAAGTTTTTGTGTACATCATATATGTGTGTGTGTACTGTGTATATTTATTATGTATATATAAATACATACACATGCATGTATATATTTAAGAAAAATGTGTTACGCTTATATATTAAATATATTTATATATAATATAAATTATATGAATATAAATATATACCTGTAAATATTTTCTAAATATATACTGTATGTGTGTGTCTTTATATATACATAATAAATATACACAGTACACACACACATATATGATGTACACAAAAACTTTTATTTTAGATGCGATTAATCGCAATTAATCGTTGCCCAGAACTAATATATATATATATACACATACAGGTGCATCTCAAAAAATTAGAATATCGTGAAAAAAGTGTTTTTTTTTTTGTAACTTATTTCAAAAACTTTTATATATTCTAGATTCTTTACATGAGCTGTAAGCTCTAATCATCAAAATTAAAACAAAAAACTTTTGAAATGTTTTACTTTACATGTAATGAATCTAGAATATATGAAAGTTTCACTTTTTGTAATAAGTTACAAAAAAAAATAACTTTTCACAATATTGTAATTTTTTCAGATGCACCTGTATATATATATATATATATATATATATATATAGGTCTATATATATATATTTCGAAGTTGTAAATAGAAATTATTGGATTGTAATAATTATTTTACAAGAAAACATTTCAGTCTTTCCGCTTAGACATTTTATGTTTAAATTAATGTGTTATTTGCAAAATTTAGTCAAAAGTGAAATATTGTTTCAATGTAAATCCAACACCATTTTTTGACAGCGTATCTTTAATATCCAGCTGTATATCCAGGCAACATATTTAGGTTATAAAAACATTGTGGGAACATTGTTTTGAAACGTTTTAAAATGTTGCAATGTCCAGTTTTCGTGTTGTTATTATAATGTTATTTAAAGGTTACAAAAACGTTTCTTAGAATGTAATTTGATTTAATGTATTTTTGTTATTCTAAGAACTGTACAATGTCCTGTTTACTTGTCGTTATTAGAACATTATTTAAAAGTTACAAATATGTTTCGTAGAATGTAATCAAGCAGATAGCATCATAAGCATATTCTGAAAATGTTGTTTCTCTCAACATTATGAGAACGTTCATCAAGTACAGATAACATCATTCAGAGAATGTTAACCTCTGAATAGTTTCTCTTAGCAGAGAATATATGTGTCCCTGGAGCACAAAAGCAGTCATAAGTAACTCAGGTATATTTGTAGCAATAGACAACAATACATTGTATGAGTCAAAATTATACATTTTTCTTTTATGCCAAAAATCATTAGGATATTAAGATCATGTTCCATGAAGATATTTTGTAAATTTCCTACCGTAAATATATCAAAACTTAATTTTTTATTAGTAATATGCATTGCTAAGAACTTAATTTGAACAACTTTAAAGATGATTTTCTCAATATTTAGATTTTTTTGCACCCTCAGATTCCAGATTTTTAAATAGTTGTATCTCAGCCAAATATTGTCCTATCATAACAAACCATACATCAATGGAAAGATTATTTATTCAGCTTTCAGATGATGCATAAATCTCAATTTTGAAAAATTGACACTTATGACTGGTTTTGTGGTCAAGGGTCACATATATTAAATATGTATAGTTATACGAATGGTAAACATTACTTTAAGAACGTTTTTTCCTAACATTTATACAACTTTAATACAATGTTGTGGGAGCGTTCCCTGTTGGCTGTACACTAGGATCTTTCATGGAGTCGATGTTTGTGTCTGTATATCTGTCTCTGGTCAGCGATGTTTGTTTCTGTATATCTGTCTCTCTGGTCAGCGATGTTTGTTTCTGTATATCTCTCTCTGGTCAGCGATGTTTGTGTCTGTATATCTGTCTCTCTGGTCAGCGATGTTTGTGTCTGTATATCTGTCTCTCTGGTCAGCGATGTTTGTTTCTGTATATCTCTCTCTGGTCAGCGATGTTTGTTTCTGTATATCTCTCTCTGGTCAGCGATGTTTGTGTCTGTATATCTGTCTCTCTGGTCAGCGATGTTTGTTTCTGTATATCTCTCTCTGGTCAGCGATGTTTGTGTCTGTATATCTGTCTCTCTGGTCAGCGATGTTTGTGTCTGTATATCTGTCTCTGGTCAGCGATGTTTGTTTCTGTATATCTGTCTCTGGTCAGCGATGTTTGTGTCTGTATATCTGTCTCTCTGGTCAGCGATGTTTGTGTCTGTATATCTGTCTCTGGTCAGCGATGTTTGTGTCTGTATATCTGTCTCTGGTCAGCGATGTTTGTTTCTGTATATCTGTCTCTGGTCAGCGATGTTTGTTTCTGTATATCTGTCTCTGGTCAGCGATGTTTGTTTCTGTATATCTGTCTCTGGTCAGCGATGTTTGTTTCTGTATATCTGTCTCTGGTCAGCGATGCTTGTTTCTGTATATCTGTCTCTGGTCAGCGATGTTTGTTTCTGTATATCTGTCTCTCTGGTCAGCGATGTTTGTGTCTGTATATCTGTCTCTGGTCAGCGATGTTTGTTTCTGTATATCTGTCTCTCTGGTCAGCGATGTTTTGCGCGGCTCGATGTTTGTGGGTCGTTTTGGCCTCTGCCACCTTCATTACCTGCTCATACTGTATATGTGGGATTACAATATTCACAATGGATTTTAGCGTAATCTCACAACGCCGTTACAATCCTCTAAATTGCATTTTTAATCCGTCTCTGACATGCTCTGAGATTCGTGAGCGCTGGAAACACAGATCTGTTTCTTTTCTTTACAGTGTAATAATACCATCTTGTCAAAGTCTTATCACCAGAGTGCCAAAATAAACTTTTTGCTAATCTGCGAGTGAATTGGGAAAATGCACCTGCCATAAATATCTCCTACTGGCTTTGAAACTGTATTTTGCTGTATTTTATGTCCCCTGATGAAGGATTATTTCACTAGTTTGCCTTGAATACTGCAGACAGTGTAGCTCATTGTTTTTCTGGAGAAATGTAAAGTATATCAAATCTCTTCAAGTGTTAAGACACACTTCTGTTTTTGGTAGCCATTTGTATTGATTGACTCATGTTGTCTACCTCCTCAGATAAAAATCATTCTAATGTTTGTTTCATGCATTATGTTGTGATACTGACCAACTTCACAGCTAACAAAAATATGTTCTAAAACATTTTGCTACATTAAGCAATGAAAACGTTATTTCTCTTTACATTCAAAACACCCCATTATTTTCTTGGTTACGTTATTGTTACATTTTATTGAACATTATGAAAACCTTACTTTTGATTGTTCTCTGAATGTTCTGTAGTAGTAACATTTAAAAAACATTAGACGAAAGTCCAGAAAAAACAATCCCTGAACGATGCATGCATGATGTTTTGAGAACATTATTAAAGACTATATAACTTTGAGGGATCATTCTATTCTCTTTACTGGAAGAACAGTTGTTCATAACTTTGAGAGACGCTTGCCAGAACGTACAAAGAAAGTTCTCTGTTAGCTGGGTTACTGGATCCCTATACACTATATTGCCAAAAGTATTGGCACCCCTTCTAATGAACAGGTTTGAATACTTTAGTAATTTCTATGAGCACAAATCTTAATGTTAAAGCGTATAATGATATTCTAGGAAATTGTGTGCTTCTAATATTATAGCAACAGTTTGGACTCTTTTCTATTCTAACATGACAATGCCTCTGTGTATAAGACAAGGTTCAAAAAGAAAATGATTGATTGAGTCAGTGTGGAAGAACTTGACTGGTCTGCATAAAACCAAGTCCTAATCCCAGTTTAACACCTCTGGTGTGACTGTAAATGCAGACCTTGAGACAAAAACTCATCACCAAACACCAATGACTTGTACATACACTATATAGACAAAAGTATTGGCACCCCCTTCTTTAGAACAGAAAAAATGCTCTTCCAAAACTGTGGCAACAAAGATGGAAATATAATTAATGTATTTAAAAATTGTATTTCCATCTTTTTGGAAAATTTTGGAAGTGTGTAAAATGACTGAACCCATATGTACAAGTCATTGGTATTTGGTGATTAGTTTTTGGCTCAAGGTTTGCATATAAAGTCAAATAAAATTAGAAGCACACAATTTCCTAGAATATCATTATATGCTTTAACATTAAGATTTGTACTCATAGAAATTACTAAAGTAGTCAAACCTGTTCATTAGAAGGGGTGCCAATACTTTTGGCAATATGGTGTGCCACAGCGTCATTATTCAGAATGTTATGCTGTCAATCCAAAACACTTATTATTTTGGATGTTTTTGAGTAAATTTCCAAATATTCACCAAATTTCATGTCAGTGAGAAGATTTCAACACCTTTTGTTTTGAAAAACGTCCTGATTCGCTTTCAAATTTTGAGAAACTGAACACCCAATTTATCAAACCTTGAAGAAAGTGATGCATCAAAACAAACCACCGAAGAACAATAAAACCCTTCATTCTCACGTTTCTAAGCGCTACGAGAATTAATCACAGGTTGTGGTGGATTGAAACACCTGTTACAGAACATAGATGTGTAACTCTGTGATCAAGACCTGGAGGTTTTGGCTCCAGACGGCACCAGCGGCTTATATTTGGATATATGGGTCCAGAAGAGGACAAACCACTGCTGGGATGCTTTCAGAACAGAGTCAGGGATGCAGACAAAAATACAGAGAAAGTGAAGCTGCTCAGACTGGCAGTGCGCCCAATAAAGGCCTGATTTATTTCAGTAAATGCAGCATAACAGTCTTTCAGCTAAAACTTTGATTTCCCAGTTCTCAGAGTGTTCGATAACATCTGACAGATGCTACACGTGACTCGCCATCTCCACCTGTTCTCTGAAGAAAACGTGAGAGCAGAACTCCGTCAGTGTCTCTAGATGACTCTCTGTCTTCTGGTCTTGGGTTCCTCCTTCAGTGTGAGTCTGTGGGGTTTTCTGCTCTGGAGCATCTAATCACAAGCAAAAATTATAAAAGCATGTTTCTGCCACGAAATTAAAACTGATTGAAACTTTGGTAACACTTTATTTTAGGGTCTCTTAACTAGCTGCTTATTAGCATGCATATTACTAGAATATTAGCCATTTATTAGTAGTAATTAAGCACATATTAATGCATTATTCTACATCCCTAATCCTAAACTTATCAACTACCTTACTAACTATTAATAAGCAGCACATTAGGAATTTATTGAGGGAAAAGTCATAGTTAATAGTGAATAAGTGTTCCCTATTCTAAAGTGACTTTTAGAGACTTTAAGCCATTCTAAAAAATAATAGTCAGAATCGCGAGATATAAAATCAGGATTGTATGACATGAACTTGCAATTTTGAGAAGAAAGGAAAGATTTGTGAGAGAGAAAAATTGCAATTACCTTTTTTTACATTTACATTTACATTTATGCATTTAGCAGACGCTTTTATCCAAAGCGACTTACAGTGCATTCAGGCTATACATGTTTTTTTTTTTATCACTATGTGGTGATAAAAAAAAAGATAATTATGAGATGTGAAAAAAATCAGATGTCTGAGTTTATATCTTGCAATTCTGACATATTTCTCAAAATTTTGAGAAGCAAAGTCAGTTTCACTTTTTAATAATTTTTTACTCTGGAATGAAAATTGGTTTCCATAAAAAAAAAAAATTATAAAAAAAAAGCTATCCTTAAGATCACCTGATTTGAGGAATCATTCACGTGTGACACTTGCTTTACTTAAAATTTGTAGAAATTCTGTTGACTTTAACTTTGCAGTTGCATATCAACTAACTCTTATTAGACTATTAGTAGTAGACTGTTAGGGTTAGTAGAGTACGTTGACATGTACAGTAGCTGCAAAGCTACTTATAATCATAGAATAAAGAGCAGATATTAAGCAGACGGTCTACTAATACTGAAATGAGAGATAGCTGACATGAAGTTAGTCACTTATAGGTAATAGAATGTCTAAAGTGGACAATTGAAATAAAGTGTTACCCGAGTTTAGTCATTTGGTAACTGTATTTCAGTTAATGCAATATGCATTTGTTGTAAATTCAAACTCATTGTGTAAAACTTTGCTACTGTGTTTTTGACTGTAATGTTGTTAGTTAATGTGTTCGATTGGTCTGTAAGAACGAGAGCTGTGTTTGTACGCTGGATGTTAAAAGTCTCAAACTATACGCTCTCCTCTTATGATTTTATTGAGTTTATTCTACAATCTTCTGTCACAAAGATCACCATTCAGTTGAGGAAATCATGTGAGAGCAAACCGAGGGCATGAGCACAAGTGAAGTGCAGTGAAGTCAGAATGAGCCCGAGGATGAACATTACATCATTAATGTACATCATAAACCCGTCAGATTCACAGTCTCTGCTCGTGTTAGCATTCGCACAGGCTTTCCTTGCCTTAGAACAGGTAGTTTCTGATTGAATTAGAGGATGAAACTCTTACTGTACACAACAAATGTTTTGGCTGAATAAAAAGGTCAGTTACATACTTATAAAGCATGTATTTCCCGGTGTAACACACTCTAAAAAAATGGTGCTATATAGCACTAAAAGTGGTTCTTTGGCTCGTGATCATAGGGGAACCACTTTTGGTGCTATATAGCAGTGGTCCCCAACCACCGGGTCGCGACCCACTACCGGGCCGTGGAAGAATTCCTACCGGGTCGCGAGAAAGTTCTGGGGAAAATGTGTATAGATATGACGCTCTGTTAATTATTGTGCATAAATGATTTTTCTAATTATTCTGTATTTTCATTGTATGCGATTGATATCGAGTAGAAATTTGACGATTTCATGTTAAACTAGTAAATAAAAGATTGCTCTGATGATCTGTCAAGGCTAGGGTTTTAAACGGATCGCAGTTGATCCGTGATATACCAGCGTTCGGCATGTGATTCGCAGATTAATTTGCCAATTTACACGTTCAAGCTATTTAAAACCACAAGAAGAAGAAGAAACGAAACATAACTAAATTCGTTACTTGCGCGCTGTTCTCGCACACACCCGAAGCGCGCACAAGCACAGAGACGTGCTTCAGACAGCTGCAGCATACTGATTTGATTCCTCTTTGATGTATCCCTGCGTTTAAGATACATATGCATGGAGGTTTGCGGTTACATCTCAATACTGGAAATATTTCTGTTTTAAATCATGAAGGCGAGCCAATGGATATCGCAAAATCAACGTGCAAACTTTGCGCAATAGTTATGCCAGTGAACGTCTTAACTGCAGTCATACAGAAAGTGAAAGAGTTTTCTAATGCTGCATTAACAGCGCATACTCTCTCAGAGACAAGAGACGAATCTACTTCAACATGTGCTGATAACATTGGGAGAGCCACCGCCGGCGGTGGATATCTCCCGCAATCGGCGGGCATGAGGGCTCGCAGCCAGCGGACTCGCGGCACTAGCGGCGATCCCGCCGAACTCCCACGCCGTCTTGCAGTGGGCTATGGCGGGATTACGAGCGGCGACTTCCTTGCCGCAGGACAGACACAAACAAGCAGACTGGAACAAAACAAAAGACTTTTGAAAACGGAAAACAAAACGGGGTGAATGGGCGCCGCTTACGGTTAGGTCTGGTCTTCTGTCACGGTGCACACACGAGGAGGAAACAGGAACACGCAGACGTGGACGTAAACTCAAATAATAGTCTTTAATGGACACATCAAGGCAGGGCAGGACAAGGCAAGGCTGACATAGACAGGAACACCGGGGAGTAACGAGTAGACCAGACGAAATCAAACTCAAAAGACAGGAACTAAATACACAGGGTAAATAACACATAATCACATACACACAGCTGGACACAAATTAACTCATAATGACATGAAACAAGGACAGGAAACAAACCAAATATGGACACAAGAGGCAGGAACACATGACACACACAACAGAACCCTGACAATAACTTTGAGGGAACGTTCTATTCTCTTTACTGGAAGAACAGTTGTTCATAACTTTGAAAGACGCTTGCCAGAACATTCAAAGAAAGTTCTCTGTTAGCTGGGTTACTGGATCCCTATACACTATATTGCCAAAAGTATTGGCACCCCCTTCCAATGAACAGGTTTGACTACTTTAGTAATTTCTATGAGTACAAATTTTAATGTTAAAGCATATAATGATATTCTAGGAAATTGTGTTCTTCTAATATTATAGCAACAGTTTGGACTCTTTTCTATTCTAACATGACAATGTCTCTGTGTATAAGACAAGGTTCAAAAAGAAAATGATTGATTGAGTCAGTGTGGAAGAACTTGACTGGTCTGCATAAAACCAAGTCCTAATCCCAGTTTAACACCTCTGGTGTGACTGTAAATGCAGACCTTGAGACAAAAACTCATCACCAAACACCAATGACTTGTACATACACTATATAGACAAAAGTATTGGCACCCCCTTCTTTAGAACAGAAAAATGCACTTCCAAATCTGTGGCAACAACGATGGGAACATAATTCATGTATTTAAAAATTGTATTTCATCTCTGTAGCAACAGTTTTGTAAGTGTCTAAAATGACTGAACCCATATGTACAAGTCATTGGTGTTTGGTGATGAGTTTTTGGCTCAAGGTCTGCATTTACAGTCACACCAGAGGTGTTAAAAAAAATGAAAAAAAAAATTAAATAATCAAAATTTTGTTAGTTTTTGCTTAAAACGAGCAGAAATATCTGCCAATGGGGCAAGAAAAATATTCTTATTTAGCCTTTGAATTAAGATAACTTTTCTTACTCCATTGTTGTTTTAAGCAAAAACTAGCAAAATTTTTATAGTTTTTTTTTATAAAACAAGACTTAATATCTTAAGTCATTTTACTCGTCATGTGAATGCATCTTGATTCAAAAATGTTTAGATATTTATACTAGAAAACAAGACAAAAATGCTAAGTAAGAAAATCATTTTTTGCAGTGTAAGCATTGTTGAACGACACACAACCAGACATACTGTACTGTATCCACTGTAGTTTATTGACTCACAACTTGTGCACCATGAAAACAAAAAGTGGACAGAAAAAAATGCTACATGCATATAATAAAAAGGAGGAGAAAGCACTTGTGTCGCTGATGAATGGCATCCATTCGAACTCTACAGTACTGTGATGACAGTGATATACAGATGTTAACATGAGCAGGTTGTGTGATGGCCTCATTCTCAAAAACCATGAGCAAACCCACACATGCTGACATTAGCTCAGCACAGATCCTTCTCCAGGACTCTTTCTGCTGTCTGAAGTCGCTCTAAACACACACGTTTGTTATTTAAGCGATCAGATGTCCTTGTAAGCTCACCGATCCCAGCAACCACACAACAGAGACCAACACTTTCCCATCATACTATCTTCCCTAGATGAGTTCTTTCACGCAAAGGGAATCCTCGCTAACGAACACGGTCAGCACGCTGAGAACGACCGAGAGCCAAACCTGTTAGCAAGAGCTCTGATAAGATAAGACCATTTATCTCACAGTGCACCATCTTCAAAAAAAACACAAGCATAAGCCTTTAAAAGTCTTTAGTAAATTCTTCTTGTGTTAAAGGGACAGTACACCCAAAAATGAAAATCCTGTCATTTACTCATCCTCAAGTAGATCCAAACCTGTATGAATGTGTTTGTTCTGAACACAAAGGAAGATATTCTGAAGAATGAGGGAAACAGAGCAGTATTTTTCTCCTACTATTGAAGTCAATGGTGTCCCAAAACAGCCTGATTACAAACTTTCTTCAAAATATCTTCCTTTGTGTTCAGAACAAACACATTCATACAGGTTTGGATCTACTTGAGGATGAGTAAATGACAGGATTTTCATTTTTGGGTGAACTGTCCCTTTAAGAGTTTTCATTTTATTGGAAACAAGTCCATAAACACTACACTCTTAAAAATAAAGGTTATTTATTGGCATCAATGGTTCCACAAAGAACCTTTGCCATCCATGGAACCTTTTCATCCCACAAAAGGTTCTTTACAGTGGACAGAGGTTCTTTAGATTATTAAAATGTTCTTCACACTAAAAAATGGATCTTTTAAGAACTGTTCACTGAACCAAAACTGGCATCGCTGTAAGATTGTAATTAAAAACTCTGTTTATTAATACTTGTAAAGCACATATTAATGTCCTATGTATTATTCTGCATGAGCATATTTTAGATCCCTTAATCCTTAAACCCCATACATAAACTTAACAACTACGTTGTACCTTACTAATTATTAATAAGCAGCAAATTAGGTCTTTATGGAGGGAGAAGTCACAGTTAATAGTTAGTAAATACTAAGAACTTGTCCCCAAACTAAAGTGCGACTAACTATTTTTTGTGTGTGTGATCAGTATTGTCATGCGTCCGGTTTACCACATTTGTACTTCAATTTAAAAATAAATAATTAAATCATAATGAATATAAACTAATGCTAACATGCATGTAATTCATCAAATCTTTTAAAGGGGACCTATTATGCAAAAATCACTTTTATAAGGTGTTTGAACACAGTTGTGTGGCCGCAGTGTGTGAAAACAACCAACCTATAATGTTAAAAATCCACCAACTCATTTTTTTATGAAACCAATAAATCATAAACAGTCTCTCAGAACGCGCTCTGTTTCAGATTCTCCCCCTGTGCACGTCACTGAGGGAACAAGTCCCACCCATATGTGACGCTCTCTGCCTCATTAGCATAAACACAGCCCTGCGTGAGAAGCTGCGGTCCGCCATTACTGGAGATATATACACTGTCAGCACATAAGAGGCTTTACAAGTGTTGTGTTTTGGGATGCACTAATGAACATAGGAGTCTCCATAATCTCCTCCCATCTGAGCCGAGGATACTGTGCTTAAATTTCATTTTCGAAGGAAATATCCTGGAAAAAATCGGTAACGTCCCCTAAATGTTTAGGAATTAATACCAACGCTTCGTGCTCGAACGTCAGCTCCAGACAAAGTAAGTATCACGTGTTTGTTTTCCAAATTGTCTTTCTGAAAGAGCTTCTTGGCACTCTGTAAGGCTTATTGCTAAATCTATCATTGTCTCTGTGTTTTCACTGATGCTGTCTTCATGAATGATCGTGAATATGAATGTGGTGGTTAAAAGTTGCATATGAAAGCAACGTGAGTCGATGGCTTGAAGTTGTCGAGCTCATAATCAGAAGTGGGACTTATAAAGTTTGTGATAGCATGAGACCAGCTATGTTGTTATTTTTATCCCGTCTGTGTAATTCATAAACACAAATTTATTATGCACAGTATAATCAGATGACTGACTTTGAAACCGAGTAGTTTTCTGTAAAGATAACAGGCTTGTATTAATAGTGTAATGTTTATTTGCAAAGGCTAGCATTACTAATGCTTGAGCTCTTGAAGCTCCGCCCTCTTCTCCGGGAGCAACAGCTCATTTGCATTTAAAGCAACACACTCAAATACACAGCGTTTTGGCTCATACCCTAAAAATGGCAATTTTAACAAGCTATAAAAATTTATCTGTGGGGTATATTGAGCTAAAACGTCACATATATGCTCTGGGGACATCAGCGACTTATTTTACATCTTGTAAAAAGGGGCATAATAGGTCCCCTTTAAAAACTCCAGTTCAGTACTATATGAACACTGTAAGCGGATGTTCAGCACAGAATGCATTTTTGCATTTAAAACCGCAAGATGCAGCGCAGTGGAATGAAACACAAGGTCTAGAGACACAAGACACAAACAACACACAATGCTTAGATATACTGCAAAAAAAATGAAAAAAACATTTTCAGGAAAAACAAGACAAAATTAAGTGAGATTTTGCTTAGAACAAGCAAAATAATCTGCCAATGGGGTAAACAAAATAATCTTATATCAAACAGAAAACCAGATTATTTAGCTTGTTCTAAGCAAAAACTCACTTCATTTTAACTTGTTTGTCCTGAAAACAAGACAATAATTTTTACTTGTCAAGAAAATCCTTCTTAATTTAAGATTTTTTAGATATCTGGGCTGGAAACAAGACAAAAAATCTAAGTAAGAAAAGCATTTTTTGCAGTGTAGAAAAACAAAGGCACGGCAGTGGAACGACTTTGGTAACACTTTATTTCAATAGTCCGCTTTAGACATTACTAACTATAAGAAACTTTACAACTACACTCTCATTGCAGTATTAGTAGACTGTTAGGTTAGGGTTAGTAGAATAAGACTACTACACATGCATACTACACTTAAATGTAGTTACATTGCAGTGTACAAAACTACTTAAGTCAATAGTTAAAAGCATTTTATCTGCTGTTTTTCATTGTGCAGTGCAGTTTCATTTATGAAGGGGTCGCAGTAATTAACAGGCCTTGTGTGCACAGTTGCTGTATGTTTTGTTTGTGCTATGAAACATGTTTCTTATAAGACGTTCTCATGAGAGCGAGTCGTTCCCAAAGCTCCCTTTGTTACATGTTTTCTGCTTTCAAAGAGAGCATTGAAATCCTGCTGTTTAGAAACCCAGGGGGCTTTGTCTTACTGAAACTCTATCATGGTTCAAATCACTTTTTGTCTTTCATTGGACATGGCGGGACAACAAATTACTGTTACTCTGCTCTGCACTGAGATTATGTTGACTTTTATAATGTGCAGGGCATCTGGAGGGCAGAAACTCTGAAGTGGCTAAACAACTGCTGAACTGTTAGCAAGAGACATGAATTATTCACCTACTGTAAATGAAATCTATCATGGGTTCTGATGAGCAGATACAGGTTATGCTGCAGTAAACATTATAATAGCAAGGATTGGGACAGATGAGACTAATGCTCTGAATCCTAAAAAAAAATTATTAAAATTCCCCTCAAGTATTTCCAACGCTATCTCACAGCAATTCGTACGTATTTTACGAGGTGGCTAATTCGTACGAATTCGTATGACCTCACTCGTACGATTTAGTATGATTTGTCATGATAAACCCCTGTGACGGGTAGGTTTAGGGACGGGGTTAGGTATAGGTCATTCGTACAAATTCATACGAATTGGCAACTCGTAAAATACGTACGACTTAGCAAAAATCGTATGAATTTGTACGAGTGAGGTCGTACGAATTCGTACGAATTAGCCACCTTGTAAAATATGTACGAATTGCCGTGAGATCGGGCTGGTATTTCCCACACCAAATCACTACACTGATAGACAGAACGCCTAAAGAAAATGAGAGGATTACTGGTGTAAAACCTGTGCCAAATAAACTCTGTGGATGATTACTGGAGAGAGAGAGAATGCCTTGGTGTTTGCAAACAGTGATGACGTTTTTTGTGGGCGGAGCCTATCTGGTGGCAGAAAATGACCGTTTTCAAGTGGCGGTCTATGGAAACCATGAATAAAAGAATAAAAAAGGTCAATTTGTTTATATTTCAAAATTCGGTTACACTTTACTTGAAGGGGTGTGCATAAGACTGACATGACACCTTCATAATCATGAAATGACACATGTCATGAATATGAAGGTTTTTTATGCATGTTTATGACAACTGTCATTAAGTGTCATTCGCTCAGTTATGTAATTTTTAATGCAAAGATGACATTGTTTGAGATGTCTTTGTTATGGGCTAGGGTTAGGGGTAAGGGTAGGGGTAGGGTTAGGTTAGGGTTAGGTCAAATAATGTCAACTTTGCATTAAAAATTACATAACTGAGCGAATGACACTTAATGACAGTTGTCATAAACATGCATAAAACCTCATTCGGTAACACTTTATAATAGGCAACACTTATTCACTATTAACTATGGCTTTTCCCTCAATAAATTCCTAATTTGCTGCTTATTAATAGTTAGTAAGGTAGTTGTTAAGTTTAGGTATTGGGTAAGATTAGGAATGTAGAATAAGGTCATGTTGAATAAGGCATTAATATGTGCTTAATTACTACTAATAAATGGCTAATATTCTAGTAGTATGCATGCTAATAAGCAACTAGTTAAGAGACCCTAAAATAAAGTGTTACTGTCTTACTAACAGTAAGTAACTTTGCAACTACATGTCAACTAGCAGTCATTAGAGTATTAGTAGACTGTCTGCTTAATATCTTCTAACACTTTATTTTGATGGGTCCACAACATACTGACTATGAGAGACTTTGCAAGTATATATCAACTTATTCTACTAACCCTAAACCTACCCCACTGAGAGTTAGTAGACATGTAGTTGCAAATTAATGAGAATTAGTTGACATGTAGTTGACATGTAGTTACAAAGTTACTTATAGTTAGTAGAATGTCTAAAGTTACTTATAAAGCCCTGAATGGTTTAGCTCCTCAGTACTTGAGCGAGCTCTTATCACATTATAGTCCTTCACGTCCGCTGCGTTCTCAAAACTCTGGCCATTTGATAATACCTAGAATATCAAAATCAACTGCGGGCGGCAGATCTTTTTCCTATTTAGCGCCCAAACTCTGGAACAATCTACCAAACACTGTTCGGGAGGCAGACACACTCTGTCAGTTTAAATCTAGATTAAAGACCCATCTCTTTAACCTGGCGTACACATAACACACTAATACACTTCTATTATTCAAATCCGTTAAAGGATTGTTAGGCTGCATTAATTAGATCAACCGGAACCGGGAACACTTCCCATAACACACGATGTACTCGTTACATCGTAAAAAGATTGACATCTACGCTAATATTAGTCTGTTTCTTTCTTATCCAGTTTCTCAGTCCGTGTCTGGATCAGATGGTGGATCGGCGCCGGGAGATGATGTCTGCGGCCCAGATTGTCGGCGGAGGCCGGACCCCTGGATGAGCCCCGGGGACATAATCCCAGTGAAGACCTCGACTTAAAATACAATAAAACAAATAACTAAAAATATAATAAAATATCTAACTACATAATACTATTATTGTTAGAAATTGCAACAATATTAAAATAGAAATATAAAACATTTAAAGTCTTAATTAAAACAATAAATAAACAATAATATCCTGGCCAGAGGAGAACTGGCCCCCCGACTGAGCCTGGTTTCTCCCAAGGTTTTTTTTTCTCCACTCTGTCACAGAGGGAGTTTTGGTTCCTTGCCGCTGTCGCCTCTGGCTTGCTCAGTTGGGGACACTTAATTTCTAGCGATTATCGTCAATTGGATTTCACAGATACTATTTAAACTATACTGAGCTAGACAATGACATCTCTGAATTCAATAATGAAATGCCTTTAACTGAAAATTGAGTGTTTAATCTTATTATAAGCTCACGTTACCCCTCTCTTCATCAGGTTACACTGGCTACCAATAGCCGCTCGCATCAAATTCAAGGTACTGATGTTTGCCTACAAGACCACAACTGCCACTGCACCAATATACCTAAACTCGCTGGTTCAAACTTATGTGCCCTCCAGAAGCTTGCGTTCTGAAAGTGAACGACGTCTTGTGGTGCCATCCCAAAGAGGTACCAAATCACTCTCACGGACCTTTTCCTGGACTGTGCCCAGCTGGTGGAATGACCTCCCGATCTCAATTCGAACAGCTGAGTCTTTAGCCATTTTCAAAAAACATCTAAAGACACATCTTTTTCGCCAGCACCTGACTAACTAATACTAACTTACCTATTCTATTTAAAAAAAAAAAAAAAAAAAATCCTAGCTACGTGTACTGTGCTAGACTAACTGAGACTTGTCATGACACTTGTATACTGTTGCTCTCTCGATGGTCTGATTGCTTCTATTGTTCTCCTCATTTGTACGTCGCTTTGGATAAAAGCGTCTGCTAAATGATTAAATGTAAATGTAAATGTAAATGTATTGATTGACTCATGTTGTCTACCTCCTCAGATAAAAATCATTCTAATGTTTGTTTCATGCATTATGTTGTGATACTGACCAACTTCACAGCTAACAAAAATATGTTCTAAAACATTTTGCTACATTAAGCAATGAAAACGTTATTTCTCTTTACATTCAAAACACCCCATTATTTTCTTGGTTACGTTATTGTTACATTTTATTGAACATTATGAAAACCTTACTTTTGATTGTTCTCTGAATGTTCTGTAGTAGTAACATTTAAAAAACATTAGACGAAAGTCCAGAAAAAACAATCCCTGAACGATGCATGCATGATGTTTTGAGAACATTATTAAAGACTATATAACTTTGAGGGATCATTCTATTCTGTTTACTGGAAGAACAGTTGTTCATAACTTTGAGAGACGCTTGCCAGAACGTACAAAGAAAGTTCTCTGTTAGCTGGGTTACTGGATCCCTATACACTATATTGCCAAAAGTATTGGCACCCCTTCTAATGAACAGGTTTGACTACCTTAGTAATTTCTATGAGTACAAATCTTAATGTTAAAGCGTATAATGATATTCTAGGAAATTGTGTGCTTCTAATATTATAGCAACAGTTTGGACTCTTTTCTATTCTAACATGACAATGTCTCTGTGTATAAGACAAGGTTCAAAAAGAAAATGATTGATTGAGTCAGTGTGGAAGAACTTGACTGGTCTGCATAAAACCAAGTCCTAATCCCAGTTTAACACCTCTGGTGTGACTGTAAATGCAGACCTTGAGACAAAAACTCATCACCAAACACCAATGACTTGTACATACACTATATAGACAAAAGTATTGGCACCACCTTCTTTAGAACAGAAAAAATGCTCTTCCAAAACTGGGAACAAAGAGAATTAAGTTGACATGTATTTGAACATGTATTTCCAAAGTTACTTATAGTTAGTAGAATGTGTAAAGTTACTTATAAAGCCCTGAATGGTTTAGCTCCTCAGTATTTGAGTGAGCTCTTATCATTAAGGTCCTTCAACGTCAACTAAATTCTCAAAACTCTGGCCATTTCCTAATACCTATATATCAAACATCAACTGGGGGCAGATCTTTTTCCTAATTTAGCGCCCAAACTCTGGTTCATTAACCAAACACTGTTCGGGAGGCAGATAAGTGTGTCAGTTTAAATCTAGATTAAAGACCCATCTGTTTAACCTGGCGTACACTTATTATTTAATACACTTCTATTATTCAAATCCGTTAAAGGATTGTTAGGTCTGCATTAATTAATCAACCTGTTTTGAAACACTTCCCATACGCTTTCAACTCGTTACATCGTAAAAAGACTCACATTTACGCAAATTGAAGAAAGTTTCTTTCTTATCCAGTTTCTCAAACCGTGTCTGGATCAGTTGGTGGATCGGCGCCGGGAGATGATGTCTGCGGCCCAGGTTGTCGGTGGATGCCGGACCCCTGGATGAAGCCCCGGGACATAATCCCAGTGAAGACCTGGACTTTAGATCCAATAAAACAAAGCTTTTAATTTGGATATAAGGTCTAAGACAAACCACTATTATTTTAGAAATTGCAACAGGATGCAAGACAGAAATATAACAACATTTAAAGTCTTAATTAAAACAATAAACAATAAAGGCCTGAATTACTGGCCCCCCGACTGAGCCAGTTTTCCCAAGGTTTTTTTTTCTCCACTCTGTCACAGAGGTGAGTTCTAGTCCTTGACACTGTCGCCCTGGCTTGCTCAGTTGGGCACCTTAATTTCTAGCGATTATCGTGAATTGGATTTCACGATACTGTTTAAGACTATACTGAGCTAGACAATGGGTTCTCTGAATTCAATAATGAAATGCCTTTAACTGAAAATTGAGTGTTTAATCTTATTATTAATAACATTACTGAACACTGTATCCTCCAACGAAATAAATTGATTGCTTTGAACAATCTTTATTGTTAAAAGCGCTCTATAAACTAAGGTTGACTTGACTTGACTTGACTTAAAGTGGATTATTGAAGTAAAGTGTAACCGGCTTTTTACTTAATGCTGTTTGAAATCCCTAATCCTAACTTGAGGGACTTCTTAATTAATAGTGGTAATGGGGCAATATAGTAGTTATTGATTATCTAGCAATGAACTAACTCATTCAGCTGAGTGTTCTTATTTAATGATTCATTAACTTTAGCTTCTAATTAAGTTAGTAGTAGTTGCTTGAATGTTAAATATCGGTCGTTTGTTTATGTCATTATTCATTAAATGAATGGAGCAGATTTGTGAAGTGTTACAGATTATTGTTTCACTGTTTGCTGACTGTGGTACAACAAAGAAAACAATGTCCCAAGAACATCTTTGCTTTGCTTTGAAATCTTGAATTGTTACTAATTGAAAATTTGCTGAGCAAGAAATGTAGTTTCCTTGATTAAATTGGCATTTTGCATTTAGTGAACAAATGAAAATTGACAAAACAAAGTAGTGTTACTAAAGAATAATATCCATGAAGTTGCATTGTTTTAGTTTCTCGACATTTTCCTGTGTGAAATGTCTTCTGAAACATGATAGCTTTGTGCTAGGATCTTTAATTTTAATTATATTTAATCATTTATTAGACACTTTTATTCAAAGACATATGAAGATGAGGAAAGACAATGCAGTTGCAACACACAAGAGCAACAGTTTAAAGAAATATATTGAGCACCTCAGGGATCACTGTTGGTCCCTAATACTGAAATGAGAGATAGCTGACATGAAGTTAGTCACTTATAGGTAATAGAATATCTAAAGTGGACAATTGAAATAAAGTGTTACCCGAGTTTAGTCATTTGGTAACAGTATTTCAGTTAATGCAATATGCTGTAAAACTTTGCTACTGTGTTTTTGACTGTAATGTTGTTAGTTAATGTGTTCGATGTGTCTGTAAGAACGAGAGCTGTGTTTGTACGCTGGATGCTAAAAGTCTCAAACTACACGCTCTCCTCTTATGATTTTATTGAGTTTATTCTACAATCTTCTGTCACAAAGATCACCATTCAGTTGAGGAAATCATGTGAGAGCAAACCGAGGGCATGAGCACAAATGAAGTGCAGTGAAGTCAGAATGAGCCCGAGGATGAACATTACATCATTAATGTACATCATAAACCCGTCGGATTCACAGTCTCTGCTCGTGTTAGCATTCGCACAGGCTTTCCTTGCCTTAGAAAAGTCAGTTTCTGATTGAATTAGAGGATGAAACTCTTACTGTACACAACAAATGTTTTGGCTGAATAAAAAGGTCAGTTACAAACTTATAAAGCATGTGTTTCCCGGTGTAACACACTCTAAAAGAATGATGCTATATAGCACTAAAAGTGGTTCTTTGGCTCGTAATCATAGGGGAACCACTTTTGGTGATATAGGACAAAATCTTGGTTCTTCAGTGATTCTTTGGCATGACTGAGGGGGCTATATACAACCTAGGCTCATTGGAAATACGTGTCTCTACATACATTTCTGCAAAACTAAAAAAACGTACATACATACATTTGATTACTATATGTGCGATTCCCTGCAGTTTCCAGTTGAAATGAACACTAGAGGCAGTAAAACTCCGACAACTTTTATTCCTTTTCACACGAAGTATGACTTACAGGAACAGTTTGGATTATTTTCTCACAGTTACTTGCAGAATGGTATGTTATGACTTCTAAACAATTTTAACATCCTGCACGATTTGAAAACTGATACTTTTGAACGTTGTCGTCACATATACAGCTTCATATGTATGAGTTACTAACTCAGTAAGTTTACTCGGTAGCTCTCGCGATACAGCGTTGCACTTCGGTGATGAAGAGCTCCGGTACGAATCCTGGAGTTCAACAAAACAGCTCAAATCTGCATAAGGACGTTAAAATAGCATGGCTGCATCAGCGAATACGTTTTTAGATTACTTTTGCATTTGTTAACACTTTCGGGTAGGTTTGGGTTTGGGTTTGGTGTAGGGGATACTTCCAACTTCATAGAGCTTAATCTTTAGCGACACTCACCGGATAGTTGAATTATGAATGGCTGCAAAACATACCTCAAGCAGCATAATAAAAGCACTGCAATACGTGCCTGTACCAACGTAATAAAAACGTGTCACGGTCACGTATTAAACGTGTGTTTTAGCGCCACTCTCTGGACATTTCACATTGAAACTGCCACGAAACGTGCTGCAAGGTACATAATTACAGTGTTGCAGAAATGTATGTAGAGACACGTATTTCCAATGAGCCTGGGTTGGCTATATAGCACCACTGCCGTACAAAGAACCTGTTAAGCTCCTGTATGGTTCTTCAGCGGTTCTTCAGTGGTTCTTTGGGGTGATTAAGGTGCTATATAGCACCACTGCCGTACAAAGAACCTGTTAAGCCCCTTTAAAGGTTCTTTACGAGCCAAAGAACCACTGTTGGTGCTGTTTAGCACCATTTTTGTTGAAGAAATACAATGCAATATGGCACCTCTTATGGTTCTACATAACACCATTTGACAAAGATGCTGTATATCACCTTTAAAGATATAGTGCTATATAGCACTAAAAGTGGTTCCCCTATGATTACGAGCCAAGAACCACTTTTAGTGCTATATAGCACCATTTGTTTAGAGTGCCGGCTTAGTGTTTTACACTGCAAAAAAATAATTTCTTAGTATTTTTGTCTTGTAAAATGACTTAAGATATTATGTCTTGTTTTCTGAAAAAAAATATCCAAATTTTGTTAGTTTTTGCTTATAACAAGCAAAAATATCTGCCAATGGGGCAAGAAAAATATTCTTATTTAGGCTTTGAATTAAGATAACTTTTCTTACTCCATTGTCGTTTTAAGCAAAAACTAGCAAAATTTTGATAGTTTTTTTTATAAAACAAGACTTAATATCTTAAATCATTTTACTTGTCATGTGAATGCATCTTGATTCAAAAATGTTTAGATATTTATACTAGAAAACAAGACAAAAATGCTAAGTAAGAAAATCATTTTTTGCAGTGTAAGCATTGTTGAACGACACACAACCAGACATACTGTACTGTATCCACTGTAGTTTATTGACTCACAACATGTGCACCATGAAAACAAAAAGTGGACAGAAAAAATGCTACATGCATATAATAAAAAGGAGGAGAAAGCACTTGTGTCGCTGATGAATGGCATCCATTCGAACTCTACAGTGCTGTGTGACAGTGATATACAGATGTTAACATGAGCAGGTTGAGCAAAAAACCATGAGCAAACCCACACAGCATACAGAAAACACAACCCAGATGACATTAGCTCAGCACAGATCCTTCTCCAGGACTCTTTCTGCTGTCTGAAGTCGCTCTAAACACACACATTTGTTATTTAAGCGAACAGATGACCTTGTAAGCTCACTGATCCCAGCAGCCACACAACAGAGACCAACACTTTCCCATCATGCCATCTTCCCTAGATGAGTTCTTCCATGCAGAGGGAATCCTCGCTAACGAACACGGTCAGCACGCTGAGAACGACCGAGAGCCAAACCTGTTAGCAAGAGCTCTGATAAGATAAGACCATTTATCTCACAGTGCACCATCTTCAAAAAAACACAAGCATAAGCCTTTAAATGTCTTTAGTAAATTCTTCTTGTGTTAAAGGGACAGTACACCCAAAAATGAAAATCCTGTCATTTACTCATCCTCAAGTAGATCCAAACCTGTATGAATGTGTTTGTTCTGAACACAAAGGAAGATATTCTGAAGAATGAGGGAAACAGAGCAGTATTTTTCTTCTACTATTGAAGTCAATGGTGCCCCAAAACAGCCTGATTACAAACTTTCTTCAGAATATCTTCCTTTGTGTTCAGAACAAACACATTCATACAGGTTTGGATCTACTTGAGGATGAGTAAATGACAGGATTTTCATTTTTGGGTGAACTGTCCCTTTAAGAGTTTTCATTTTATTGGAAACAAGTCTATAAAAACTACACTCTTAAAAATAAAGGTTATTTATTGGCATCAATGGTTCCACAAAGAACCTTTGCCATCCATGGAACCTTTTCATTCCACAAAAAGGTTCTTTACAGTGGACAGAGGTTCTTTAGATTATTAAAATGTTCTTCACACTAAAAAATGGATCTTTTAAGAACTGTTCACTGAACCAAAACTGGCATCGCTGTAAGATTGTAATTAAAAACTCTGTTTATTAATACTTGTAAAGCACATATTAATGTCCTATGTATTATTCTGCATGAGCATATTTTAGATCCCTTAATCCTTAAACCCCATACATAAACTTAACAACTACGTTGTACCTTACTAATTATTAATAAGCAGCAAATTAGGTCTTTATGGAGGGAGAAGTCACAGTTAATAGTTAGTAAATACTAAGAACTTGTCCCCAAACTAAAGTGCGACTAACTATTTTTTGTGTGTGTGATCAGTATTGTCATGCGTCCGGTTTACCACATTTGTACTTCAATTTAAAAATAAATAATTAAATCATAATGAATATAAACTAATGCTAACATGCATGTAATTCATCAAATCTTTTAAAGGGGACCTATTATGCAAAAATCACTTTTATAAGGTGTTTGAACACAGTTGTGTGGCCGCAGTGTGTGAAAACAACCAACCTATAATGTTAAAAATCCACCAACTCATTTTTTTATGAAACCAATAAATCATAAACAGTCTCTCAGAACGAGCTGTTTCAGATTCTCCCCCTGTGCACGTCACCGAGGGAACAAGTCCCACCCATATGTGACGCTCTCTGCCTCATTAGCATAAACACAGCCCTGAGTGAGAAGCTGCGGTCCACCATTACTGGAGATATATACAATGTCAGCACATAAGAGGCTTTACAAGTGTTGTGTTTTGGGATGCACTAATGAACATAGGAGTCTCCATAATCTCCTCCCATCTGAGCCGAGGATACTGTGCTTAAATTTCATTTTCGCAGGAAATATCCTGGAAAAAATCGGTAACGTCCCCTAAATGTTTAGGAATTAATACCAACGCTTCGTGCTCGAACGTCAGCTCCAGACAAAGTAAGTATCATGCGCTTGTTTTCCAAATTGTCTTTCTGAAAGAGCTTCTTGGCACTCTGTAAGGCTTATTGCTAAATCTATCATTGTCTCTGTGTTTTCACTGATGCTGTCTTCATGAATGATCGTGAATATGAATGTGGTGGTTAGGAATGTGGTGAGGAAATTCAGGGTCTCTCCAGCAATCCTGAAAACTTTCTATTCAGGGGCCATAGAAAGTGTACTGACTCAGTGCATCTCAGTGTGGTATAGCAATGCCACAAATCATGACTGCAAAGCTCTGCAGAGAGTCGTGCGCCTAGCTGAGCGCATCTCTGGGTCTGCCCTCCCCTCTCTGCAGGACATCTACCTCAAACGCTGCAGAGGCAGAGCTGTAAAAATAATCAAGGACTCAAATCACCCCGGTAACCGTCTCTTCATCACACTGCCATCGGGCAAGCGCTTCAGAAGCGTGATGGCAAAAACTGAGAGACTGAGGAGGAGCTTCTACCCTCAGGTCATCAGGCTCCTGAACTCAGTCTCATAACATCTACAGGACTCAGTTAATTAACTGTAACACCCATCATTCTCCATCATCCGCATTGCTGCTATGTGTACATACCCAGTACAACCTGTTTGCACATTCCTCTTGCACATCCCTGTTTATATTAATATTTATTAAATCCACAGTAGACTGTTTTGCACATTCTAGTTCATTGCACATTTTACTCCTTATTTTTTTTTTTTTATATTTTTTTTTTTGTTTTTTTGTTTTTTATTTTTTTTACTTATTATCTTTTTTTAATCTTATTCCTACCTATATTTAAATATATGCTCCTGTGTTATGTATCATCTTTTTTTTTTTTGCACTGTCCATTGAGCGGACCTGTCCTGACCTCCATTTCACTACTGATTATACCCTGTATGATTGTGTATGTGACAAATAAACTTGAACCTTGAACCTTGAACCTTGGTTAAAAGTTGCATATGAAAGCAACGTGAGTCGATGGCTTGAAGTTGTCGAGCTCATAATCAGAAGTGGGACTTATAAAGTTTGTGATAGCATGAGAGAAGCTATGTTGTTATTTTTATCCCGCTGTGTAATTCATAAACACAAATTTATTATGCACAGTATAATCTGTCTACCAGTGGCAGCTCGCATCAAGTTCAAGACACTGATGCTTGCATACAGAACGACCACAGGCTCAGCACCCTCCTACTTCCACTCACTATTACGAATCTACATCCCCTCCAGAAGTCTGAGATCTGCTAGTGAGCGACGCCTTGTGGTACCATCACAGAGAGGCTCAAAATCACTCTCCAGAACATTCTCGTTCTCCATTCCTGGATGGTGGAATAATCTTCCCCCCCCCTATCCAGAATGCTGGATCCCTGTCAATCTTCAAGCAACAACTGAAAACTCATCTCTTTCGGCACTACTTGACTTCATCCTAAACTTGTTCTTAAAAAAAAAAAAACTTTTCTAAGTCGCTTTGGATAAAAGCGTCTGCCAAATGACTAAATGTAAATGTAAATGTAAATAATCAGACGACTGACTTTGAAACCGAGTAGTTTTCTGTAAAGATAACAGGCTTGTATTAATAGTGTAATGTTTATTTGCAAAGGCTAGCATTACTAATGCTTGAGCTCTTGAAGCACCGCCCTCTTCTCCGGGAGCAACAGCTCACTCACATTTAAAGCAACACACTCAAAACAGAGCATTTTGGCTCATACCCTAAAAATGGCAATTTTAACAAGCTATAAAAATTTATCTGTGGGGTATATTGAGCTAAAATATATATGCTCACATATATGCTCTGGGGACATCAGCGACTTATTTTACATCTTGTAAAAAGGGGCATAATAGGTCCCCTTTAAAAACTCCAGTTCAGTACTATATGAACACTGTAAGCGGATGTTCAGCACAGAATGCATTTTTGCATTTAAAACCGCAAGATGCAGCGCAGTGGAATGAAACACAAGGTCTAGAGACACAAGACACAAACAACACACAATGCTTAGATACACTGCAAAAAAAAATGAAAAAAACATTTTCAGGAAAAACAAGACAAAATTAAGTGAGATTTTGCTTAGAACAAGCAAAATAATCTGCCAATGGGGTAAACAAAATAATCTTATATCAAACAGAAAACCAGATTATTTAGCTTGTTCTAAGCAAAAACTCACTTCATTTTAACTTGTTTGTCCTAAAAACAAGACAATAATTTTTACTTGTCAAGAAAATCCTTCTTAATTTAAGATTTTTTAGATATCTGGGCTGGAAACAAGACAAAAAATCTAAGTAAGAAAAGCATTTTTTGCAGTGTAGAAAAACAAAGGCACGACAGTGGAACGACTTTGGTAACACTTTATTTCAATAGTCCGCTTTAGACATTACTAACTATAAGAAACTTTACAACTACACTCTCATTGCAGTATTAGTAGACTGTTAGGTTAGGGTTAGTAGAATAAGACTACTACACATGCATACTACACTTAAATGTAGTTACATTGCAGTGTACAAAACTACTTAAGTCAATAGTTAAAAGCATTTTATCTGCTGTTTTTCATTGTGCAGTGCAGTTTCATTTATGAAGGGGTCGCAGTAATTAACAGGCCTTGTGTGCACAGTTGCTGTATGTTTTGTTTGTGCTATGAAACATGTTTCTTATAAGACGTTCTCATGAGAGCGAATCGTTCCCAAAGCTCCCTTTGTTACATGTTTTCTGCTTTGAAAGAGAGCATTGAAATCCTGCTGTTTAGAAACCCAGGGGGCTTTGTCTTACTGAAACTCTATCATGGTTCAAATCACTTTTTGTCTTTCATTGGACATGGCAGGACAACAAATTACTGTTACTCTGCTCTGCACTGAGATTATGTTGACTTTTATAATGTGCAGGGCATCTGGAGGGCAGAAACTCTGAAGTGGCTAAACAACTGCTGAACTGTTAGCAAGAGACATGAATTATTCACCTACTGTAAATGAAATCTATCATGGGTTCTGATGAGCAGATACAGGTTATGCTGCAGTAAACATTATAATAGCAAGGATTGGGACAGATGAGACTAATGCTCTGAATCCTAAAAAAAAATTATTAAAATTCCCCTCAAGTATTTCCAACGCTATCTCACAGCAATTCGTACGTATTTTACGAGGTGGCTAATTCGTACGAATTCGTATGACCTCACTCGTACGATTTAGTATGATTTGTCTAAACCCCTGTGATGGGTAGGTTTAGGGGCGGGGTTAGGTATAGGTCATTCGTACAAATTCATACGAATTGGCAACTCGTAAAATACGTACGACTTAGCAAAAATCGTATGAATTTGTACGAGTGAGGTCGTACGAATTCTTACGAATTAGCCACCTTGTAAAATATGTACGAATTGCCGTGAGATCGGGCTGGTATTTCCCACACCAAATCACTACACTGATAGACAGAACGCCTAAAGAAAATGAGAGGATTGGGTGTCTGGTGTAAAACCTGTGCCAAATAAACTCTGTGGATGATTACTGGAGAGAGAGAGAATGCCTTGGTGTTTGCAAACAGTGATGACGTTTTTTGTGGGCGGAGCCTATCTGGTGGCAGAAAATGACCGTTTTCAAGTGGCGGTCTATGGAAACCATGAATAAAAGAATGAAAAAGGTCAATTTGAGAGTTTATATTTCAAAATTCGGTTACACTTTACTTGAAGGGGTGTGCATAAGACTGACATGACACCTTCATAAGCATTAAAAGACAAATGTCATGAATATGAAGGTTTTTTATGCATGTTTATGACAACTGTCATTAAGTGTCATTCGCTCAGTTATGTAATTTTTAATGCAAAGATGACATTGTTTGTCTTTGTTATGGGCTAGGGTTAGGGGTAAGGGTAGGGTTAGGTTAGGGTTAGGTCAAATAATGTCAAATAATGTCAGCGAATGACACTTAATGACATTTGTCATAAACATGCATAAAACCTCCTTCATATTCGATTATGAAGGTGTCATGTCAGTCTTATGCACACCCCTTCAAGTAAAGTGTTACCCAAAATTCTGACTTTATTCTCGCAATTCTGAGATTATACTCACAATTTTGATGAAAAATCAACTCGTCATTCTCTCTTTTGAGTTTATATCCCACACTTCTGGCTTTTTTCCTCCTCAGAATGGACAAACTCGCTATTGTTGAATTAAATCGCGTTATAAAGTCCGAAATACGAGATATAAAGTAGCATTTGCGAGAAAAAATAGTCTCAAAAAAAGAATTGTGAGACAAAATAGGTAACGTTAAATGTAAAATATTATAGGTTTAAATAGTATTTCATGCTGTAACTGTAGGGCTTTCATTTCATTCATTTCGTTTCATTCTTTAGTCTGTGCGTTTAAACATCTGCGTTTAGCTTCAAATGGCGTTTTTGATGACAGTATTCTATAAAAATGATTTGCATTCCAATTCTGACATCCAAAGGCACAACCGTACATTTTATCTCTTATTCCGTGGATTTTTCCCGTTTCACTTCACAGTTTCCCGTAACTGTGACGTCTACACGAAATTGGTCTATACTGGTGATGGTGATTTATGCTGCTAAACTCCATAAAGATATAAAAGCATCTGCATATTTTCTAGTTTATAGGACCTTTTGAGTCCCAAAAGCTAAGAAATGGGAATTACTTTGAACTACATAAAAAAAAAAACACAATCTAACACAATCTCCCCAAATGTTGTCCCAACAAGTCAGATGTCTGAACAAAGAGCGTTACATTGAACAACGCTGCAAAAAAAATGCTAAAGGTATATGAGTTCCCAGCATGCTGTAGAATACTATTCTGTCATTATTTGATAACTAAAGCAGTTTAATTAACATTTATCCTTACAAAAACCTCAAAAGCTTATAAGGCTTTTCGGTAACACTTTATTTCGATAGTCCACTTTAGACATTCGGTAACACTTTAGAATAGGCAACACTTATTCACTATTAACTATGGCTTTTCCCTCAATAAATTCCTAATTTGCTGCTTATTAATAATTAGTAAGGTAGTTGTTAAGTTTAGGTATTGGGTAGGATTAGGGATGTAGAATAAGGTTATGTTGAATAAGGCATTAATATGTGCTTAATTACTACTAATAAATGGCTAATATTCTAGTAGTATGCATGCTAATAAGCAACTAGTTAAGAGACCCTAAAATAAAGTGTTACTGTCTTACTAACAGTAAGTAACTTTGCAACTACATGTCAACTAGCAGTCATTAGAGTATTAGTAGACTGTCTGCTTAATATCTTCTAACACTTTATTTTGATGGGTCCACAACATACTGACTATGAGAGACTTTGCAAGTATATATCAACTTATTCTACTAACCCTAAATCTACCCCACTGAGAGTTAGTAGACATGTAGTTGCAAATTAATGAGAATTAGTTGACATGTAGTTGACATGTAGTTACAAAGTTACTTATAGTTAGTAGAATGTCTAAAGTGGACTATTGAAATAAAGTGTAACCGGCTTTTTACTTAATACTGTTTGAAATAGTTAGTAATCCCTTCTGAGGGATTTGAGTAATTAATAGTGGTAATGGTGGGAAAATAGTAGTTACTGATTATCTAACAATGAACTAACTCATTCAGCTGAGTGTTATTACTTAATAATTCATTAACTGGAGCTTGTTATTAGTTAGTAGTAGTTGCTTGAATGTTAATATCGTGTCGTTTGTTTATGTGTCATTATTCATTAATGACGGAGCAGTGTTGTAAAGTGTTACAGATTATTGTTTCACTGTTTGCTGACTTTAGTACAACATGCGAAAACAATGTCCCAGACATCTTTGCTTTGCTTTGAACAAACTGATTGTTACTAAATGAAAATTTGCTGAGCAAGAAATCTGTAGTTGCCTTGATTAAATTGGCATTTTGCATTTAGTGAACAAATTCAAACTGACAAAACAAAGTAGTGTTACTTCAGATAATGTTCAAGAAGTTGCATTGTTTTAGTTTCTCGACATTTTCCTGTGTTAAAAGTCTTCTGAAGCCATATGATAGCTTTGTGCAAGGATCCGATATTTATGTTATATTTAATCATTTAGCAAACACTTTTATTCAAAGAGATATGAAGATGAGGAAAGACAAGCAATTTCACACACAAGAGCAACAGTTTAAAGAAATATATGGCGCACCTCAGGGATCGCTGTTGGGCCCCAACAATTTTGGACGGAGACTAGATCAATCAAGCTCTCTCAGATGTGTGGAGCATGAGGAACATATGATGATTGTCTGCAGTGAAACAGGGATTGTAGTCGTGATCGTGTCCCTGCACAACCCTGTTTTCCCACACACAGCCCATTTCAAACCAGCATTTATGTAAGTCATCATCCCTACTTTAATTGCTGTGTGTTTTTCACTAAATGAAAAGTTTAATGGTAGCCGTGGGGCTGATGCATTCATATCTGTCACACAGAGACATTATAGACATTCCTCTCCAAACACAAAGTCTTAACACAAAGTAGGGTTGAAGATGCGGTCAATGTCCTCCACCCAAATACAGTTCCGCCCCTCGCCAATTGCCCCGCCCCCTTCAACACACAGCCCCGCCCCTCTCTGTTAAAGCCCCTCCCCTTTATAAATACTGATCCTCCCACCTTCACACTGTTTCATCTCTTACTACATCTGGCTGTTAAAATGTCAGCGTGTCAGTGTTACCGATGGAGAAATGATTGTAAAAATGATAATGCACACTTTGACTCATTTCGTATTTTTATAAGAATGGCTAGGTCTCGCTGAAATCTGCTGACAAGCTTTAGCCTGTCATATCTTCAGGGTACATTTGAAATATTGATGAGAAATATGATTGCACTTCGTACTTTCGGAATATTCCAGCATTTGTATGATCTGTCACTGCTTCTGTTCTCTAATACACAACCACAAGAGACGATTAATGTGTGCTATATCAACCCTGAGCAGCAACATAAATATTGACACTCGTCCTTGTTAGAGGCAAGTTTTCCCATAAGGAAATGCACCTCACAAACATGGTTCCCCACACACAAATACACACACACTTATGACAAAGATATCTAGACGCAGGACCATTGACTTCACTCACACAGCAATTATCTCTTTATAGATCTAATCTCTAAAGTTAAGTGCCCTGCTAAAAGCATGTGTACATAAACATCTCTGACTGGGAGACATTTATCTGATATTGAGTCATAGCTTTGACAGGCGCCGCAGACGCTCCTTGTAATGACAGAATTCGAAGAAAACAATCTGGAACAACCAATCTCTTACACAAGAATGCTGTTTTGGGTTTTAATTAATTAAGACGCCGAACCACCGTATCTCTTTACGAAGACAACAAACGAGAGACTTTTCAGACGTTAACTTCAACTTCAAGTCAAACAAACACAGAAAAGGTACAGGTGCCAAATGAGCTGCGGTCAGATGAGATGTTGTTAGGCTATAGCGCTATATGTCAGTAAAACTTTCCTTCAGGAACTCGAGCTGCGTCGAAAACGCTCTGGGAACGCCTTTCAGCGATATCAAGCTCTGAATCATATGTGTAATCAGTCCAATTGATGGCGAGACGTCAGGTGCGGGTGACGTCATGACCAGGAAGCTTAAAAGCACGTGAGGTGCAGCCGGCTTCAGCTTTTGTCATTCAGCAAAGCTCTCTGTGTGTGTCAGTCACGATCTATGTTCTGTGAGTCTTATTTAATGTTGTTTGTCAAGTTACAAGTCCAGCAACATATAAAGCTCCCGTGTGTCTAAAGCCGAGGCAAAGACAAAACATAAGGGCGAAAGAAAGCAGTTCACGTTATAGATTGTGTGTCTCCCTGCTCATGCTCATTACAAGTGTCTGAGTGACATTTCTAGCTGGATGATGGACCATCACCTTCAGCTCAATCTTGCTAAGACAGAACTGCTCGTGTTCTCTGCCAACCCATCACTTCACCACAACTTCTCTATACAGCTGGGTTCATCAACCATAACTCCTTCCAGGACTGCCAGGAACCTTGGAGTTGTGATCGATGATCAGTTAAGCTTCACGGACCATATTGCTACAACGGCCCGGTCCTGCAGATTTGCCTTATACAACATTAGGAAGATTAGGCCCTTCCTGCAAGAGCAAGCTGCACAACTCCTTGTCCAAGCTCTTGTTCTCTCCAGACTGGACTATTGTAATGCTCTCTTGGCGGGCCTTCCCGCATGTACTATCAAGCCTCTGCAACTGATCCAGAATGCAGCAGCCAGAGTGGTCTTTAATGAGCCAAAAAAAGCTCACGTTACCCCTCTCTTCATCAGGTTACACTGGCTACCAATAGCCGCTCGCATCAAATTCAAGGGACTGATGTTTGCCTACAAGACCACAACTGCCACTGCACCAATATACCTAAACTCGCTGGTTCAAATTTATGTGCCCTCCAGAAGCTTGCGTTCTGCAAGTGAACGACGCCTTGTGATGCCATCCCAAAGAGGTACCAAATCACTCTCACGGACCTTTTCCTGGTCTGTGCCCAGCTGGTGGAATGACCTCCCGATCTCAATTCGAACAGCTGAGTCTTTAGCCATTTTCAAAAAACATCTAAAGACACATCTTTTTCGCCAGCACCTGACTAACTAATACTAACTTACCTATTCTATTTAAAAAAAAAAAAAAAAAAAAAAAAAAAAAAAATTCTAGCTACGTGTACTGTGCTAGACTAACTGAGACTTGTCATGACACTTGTATACTGTTGCTCTCTCGATGGTCTGATTGCTTCTATTGTTCTCCTCATTTGTACGTCGCTTTGGATAAAAGCGTCTGCTAAATGATTAAATGTAAATGTAAATGTAAGTGGGGATACACACAGTTTGTGCGTGGTCTGCTTGGGAGCGAAGCACGCAGAGTCGGCTCTCGAGGGGGTCGACTGCACGCATTGTGAGCGGCTTCCACTGCGTATGCTTCGCTCCCCGAAGCTCTCTTTGAGCAGATGGATCAGGGGGCAGGAATGAAGACGGGCGAGTCCCTATCTTCTTCCTTTCCCATCAGATCCAGCGCCCGCTCTCTGGGATCGGAAGCCCGCCCCGCGGTTTCTTCCCCTCGGAGAGAGGGCGATGCTCCGCCTGTCTTCCTCCGAGGAGGTGGACATGCGTCGATGAGCTTTCGTAAAGCAGTTGCACAAGCATATTGTTTGCATAAGCATATTGTGAACGAATATCATTATGAGCAACATGTCAGCGGAACGCAGCTCGTGCAGTCAACTCTCTCTCGAGAAAAAAAGGCTGATTGTGCTTTCCCCGCTGCAATACGTTGCTCTCCCGCCGGGCACGCTTTGTCTGTGCCTGTGATCTCGCGGTTCTGGTCCCGCTGCTGCTGAGGCACGGCGGCGATTGAGATCGCGGGGATCGCACATGGATCTGGCGGACGGGTTGGAGACGGGCTCGCCCTATCTCCACCTGCATTCCCCAGATCTAGCGCTCTCTCTCGGAGTACGGAAGCCCGCGCTGCGGTTCTTCCCCCTTTGTGTGAGCGCGCAGCTGCAGCTATCTTTCTCCGAGGAGATTGATATTGTATTTCATCAGAGTGGCTCGCGTGTTGCCGAGGCAACGCGTGCATTACGGTCATTCTCAGTTCATTATATTAAATCTTTTCACATCAGACCGTGTTTACTTGTCTGGTTGTTTGGCTGCATTTAATTTGAGGAATTAAATGAGGTATTTCATCTGACTATGAGAAGTAGATATTATATTTTATCTACAATTTTTTATATGTATATTAGTATACAGGCGCATCTTGTAGTGAGAGCACTATGTTTACCTCTCTTCCTCCGAGGAGGTTGAGGTGGTCAGCATGGGCTGCTGGGTAGCAGCCCCAATCATGTTCCAGCTCCTCATTTGGGAAACGTCACTTCTCGTACTCCCTAGAATTTTGGAGTCAGAGTGGCGCTCCCGGGCCGAAGGCTTCTAGCAGAAGGCGGATCTGCGGACCGTCATTCTCACTGGATAGTCTTCGGCTAGAAAGTCCTGATGCCTATGGCCCAGGGCTTTTGAGGGCCGGCCCCCTCTGGGGAAGAGCGGTGTACACCGCATCACACGGTGCCCGTCTCTCCTCAGTGCCCTCAGGAGATCGGTCTGCCAACCCTGCCAGTGTTCCAGGGCGCGGCGGTCTCCAGCGAGCACTTCTCTCAGTCTCTCCCGCCCGGAAATGTAGCGGAACTGAGAGGCTCGCCACCCCTTCGGGGGTCTCCAGAGCAGCTAGAGCGGCCGTCCCCTGCCGGTCCTCCGCTTCAGGGCACCGAGCTAGCAGCTCTAAGCACACCAGAGGCCAGTCTTGAGAGACTGGTTCCCTTAGTAGGCTATTTGGCAGCGTGGAAACTACTGCCAAATGTGTCTCAATGGGTCCTACCTGAGTAGACTCTGGTTCTATCAGTCTAGTCTTCCTAGGAGATGACGCGGGTCTGAGGACCGTCATTTTCATAGAAGGCTTCAGAGGCAGTCCTGATGCCCATGGCCCAGGACTTATGAGGGCAGGCCCCTCTGGGGAAGAGCGGGGTACACCGCATTACACGGTGCCCGTCTCTCCTCAGTGCCCTCAGGAGATCGGTCTACCAACCCTGCCAGTGTTCCAGGGCGCAGCGGTCTCCAGCGAGCACTTCTCTCAGTCTCTCCCGCCCGGAAACGTAGCGGAACTGAGAGGCTCGCCACCCCTTCGGGGGTCTCTAGAGCAGCTAGAGCGGCCGTCCCCTGCCGGTCCTCCGCTTCAGGGCACCGAGCTAGCAGCTCTAAGCACACCAGAGGCCAGTCTTGAGAGACTGGTTCCCTTAGTAGGCTATTTGGCAGCGTGGAAACTACTGCCAAATGTGTCTCGATGGGTCCTGCACACTGTAGAATGAGGCTTCGGTTCGGTGCTCCGCCGCCGCCTTTCAACTGGGTTATTCCCACATTAGTGGGTCCCGAGCAGGCTCTGGTAATGGAACAAGAAGTGAATGCTCTCTTGAGGAAGGAGACCATCGAGGTGGTCCCTCCTCTTGACAGAGAGTCCGGGTTCTACAGCCGGTACTTCATCGTTCCCAAGGAGGATGGAGGGTTGCATCCTATTTTAGATCTGTGTCAACTGAACCGCTCAGTCATGTGACTGAAGTTCAGGATGCTCTCTTCGAGCAGGTCGTGTCTCAGACCAGGTCCGAGGACTGGTTTGTCACGATCGATCTAAAAAATGCATACTTCCCATCTCCATCCTTCCCCATAACAGGAAGTTCCTGAGGTTTGCTTTGGGGGCAAAGCGTACCAATATAGGTTTCTTTCCTTCGGCCTTGCAATCTCACCCCGCACTTTTACGAAGTATGTGGATGCTGCGCTGGCTCCTCTGTGACTCCAGGGCATCCGCATACTCAACCACATCGACATTTGTTTGATATTAGCTCAATCAGAGCAGATGGCGGTTCGGCATCGAGATGTCGTTCTCGCTCACAAAGGGCTGGGGTTAAGACTTAACGCCAGAAAAGTGTGCTTTCTCCAGTACAGAGAACCACTTATCTGGGCGTGGTGTGGGATTCGACCACGATGCAGGCACGTATGTCCCCTGCTCTGATCGAGTCGATCCTCACGGCAGTCAGGAGAGTGAGAGAAGGCCAGTCACTCACTGTCAAGCAGTTCCAGAGACTGCTGGGTCTGATGGCAGCTGCGTCCAACGTGATATCTTTTGGCCTGTTGTACATGAGACCCCTACAGTGGTGGCTCAAGACCAAGGGGTTCTCCCCGAGGGGAAACCTGCTTCGCATGATCAAGGTCACGCGGCGATGCCTACGTGCCTTAGACATGTGGAGGAAACCTTGGTTCTTGTCTCAGGGCCTGGTGCTGGGAGCTCCTTGTCGCCGCGTAACGCTAGCGACAGACGCGTCCTTCACCGGTTGGGGAGCGGTCATGAGTGGCCACCCTGCCCGCGGTCTGTGGAGTGGTCGCCATCTCACGTGGCACATCAACTGCCGGGAGATGCTGGCCGTGTTTCGATCACTCAAACACTTTCTTCCAGACCTAAGAGATCGCCATGTGTTGGGGAGCACCGGCAACACAGCTGTGGTCTTTTACATAAACCACCAGGGAGGTCCACGTTCGCGCCTCTTATACAAGCTGGCGCACCGGATCCTTGTGTGGTCTCAGGACAAGCTTCTCTCGCTGAGAGCAGTTCATATTCCTGGGCATCTCAATATGGGAGCAGACATCCTGTCGAGGCAGGGGCCGAGGCCCGGGAAAAGGATGCTTCACCCCGAGTTGGTGAAGCAGATATGGAGAGTTTTGGCCAGGCTCAGGTGGATTTGTTTGCGACTCGTCAGACATCGCACTGTCCCCTCTGGTTCTCTCTGACTCATCCAGCTCCACTGGGGCTGGATGCTATGGTACAGACTTGGCCGAGGCTTCGTCTGTACGATTTTTCCCCGATCGCTCTGCTCCCGGGAGTTCTAGAGAGAGTGCGCCGGGACGGGGTCCGTCTGTTGCTAGTAGCCCCGTTCTGGCCGGACCGAGTGTGGTTCTCGGACCTGATTTCTCTCCTCGACGGCTCTCCATGGGAGATTCCTGTCAGGAGAGATCTCCTCTCACAGGCGGAGGGCATGGTCCTTCACCCCCGCCCAGAGTTGTGGAAGCTGTGGGTGTGGCCCCTGAGGGGGCACAACTCGTAGTCTCTGGTCTCTCAACCGAGGTTGTTGAGACCATCCTCCAATCTAGAGCTCCCTCAACGAGGAAACTGTACGCCCTGAAGTGGAGACTCTTCACTTCATGGTGCGGAGACCGCCAGCTTGACCCAGTTAACTGCCTGATTGGTACAGTGCTGGAGTTCTTGCAGGATTTTTTCTCCGCCGGGTTAACCCACTCCACCCTGAAGGTTTACGTGGCGGCTATAGCGGCCTACCACGCCCCTCTTGGTGGTCAGTCAGTGGGCAAGGACCCCCTGGTTACACGTTTCCTCCACGGTGTGATGAGGCTGAGGCCTCCGGCCAGAGAAGCTTATGCTATGTGGTGGATCAGGATGCTATTCTATAGCCTCGAGTCCTCTGATCTCCCCTCACCATTGGGGGTCAAGGCTCACTCAACGAGAAGTGTGGCGGCCTCTAAGGCCTTTCTGGCAGGTGTGCCTATGCAGGACATCTGCAACGCTGCGGGATGGTCTACGCCCCTCACCTTCGTCATGTTCTATGACCTAGATTTGCGAGCCACTCTAGGCTCCTCTGTTCTCTTGCCATAGCTGTGCTCTTCCACACTTGGCAGGGATTTGCAAGTCTGGCGGCGTGGACATCTCGTTCCCAGAGCGTTTTCGACGCAGCTCGAGTTCCTGAAGGGGAACGTCCAGGTTACGTATGTAACCATGGTTCCCCGAGGGAACGAGACGCTGCGTCGCAGGGCCATACTTCCGGCATCCCTACTAGAGCTATGCTTCATTCCTGGAAGCTGAAGCCGGCTGCACCTCACGTGCTTTTAAGCTTCCTGGTCATGACGTCACCCGCACCTGACGTCTCGCCATCAATTGGACTGATTACACATATGATTCAGAGCTTGATATCGCTGAAAGGCGTTCCCAGAGCGTTTTCGACGCAGCGTCTCGTTCCCTCGGGGAACCATGGTTACATACGTAACCTGGACGATTTTCAGTTAAAGCCAGTTCATCATTGAATTCAGTTCAATTCAAATAGTATCTGTGCAATCAAGTCCACCATATCGCTGGAAATTGAGTATGTCTGATATTTCATGTTTGCATCATTGTAACAAGCAAAAAGCTGCTGTTCGTTGTTTTTACAGAATATTTATAATTAATAATAGTCTACTGGTGTTATACCTTTAGTCATTTTGGATTGGATTTTTTAAACCATTTTCCTTGTATTATTTTTGAACATATAATTTGTATAAGACAAGTTTGTACAGGATAGTTGTAGTTCATGCATCTTTTCTGCAAAGATATTTAACAAGTGATTAGTTTAACATTTAATTCATTTTGACAGTTTCACTTGGAATAGTTTTAACTAGAGGGTTAATAAAGAAAAGAGTTACTTGAATCATGTTGTAATTACATTTTCAAGTTGACTAGTTAAAAATCGTAAAAATCAGTCAAACGTTCTGAAAAAAAAATCGAGATTTAATTTTTTTTTTTGCCATATTACCTACCTAACCTTAACCCTAACCCTAACCCTAAAGTTTTGCATGTCTCCTTAATCAAACACACCGGATTCAGGTCATCAGCTCAGTAGTACAGACTCCAAACCCAAAATAAGTGTGTCAGACAAAGGAAACGGTGTTGGGGCTCCAGGAACAGGGTTGGAACCGCTGCGGTAGACGGCCTGATTCTGGCAAGACCCCAGACAGTGAAGAGACGCCAACAGATCTGATCAAGCATGAAATATTGAAAATGTATCAGTGGTTCCTCTCATCTGTATTTGGAAGGGCAAACGCTGCTTTTGAGTTGTCATTGAAGTAATGCTTGGTCATGCAGCTTGCCTTCCATACAGAGGATAAACAGTCACTACCGAAATAATCAGTCAGGGGTGCGTTTCTCAAAAGCATCGTTAGCCAACTATGGTCACAAGCTCCATTGCACTCTTTTGGTAACGACTTATGACCATAGTTGCTTTCAGTTTCACCACTGACCATTTTAGCTAATTTTGAGCCGAATTGAAAACTTCTAATGAGCACATGAACTAACTTTAGCTGGAAAATGACTCTTTGTTATTGTCCTCTTGTGTTATCTACACTATTTTTCTTTTTGACACTGTAAAGCTGCTTTGACACAGTTAGTATTGTATAAAGGGCTAATTATAAATAATAACAACACTGTAAAAAATGAATCATGGGTCTTGTAATTTTCATTAAAAAAAATTAAGGTGATAATTAAAAATAGTGAGTATATTTCATTAAAGAAATTGTGATTCGGTGTTGTATAGAAAATATTTACGACTTTTTACTAATAAAACCAAAAGATGTGTTTTCCTCATTTTTTTAAAGGAAACTTAATCAGTTTTGAGGCTTGAATCGAGGAACTGATTAAACTAAAACAATTAGGGAAAGATTTATTTTAAGAGAATTAGCTCAGTTTTATTTTACAGGTGATTGTTAGATCCCAGCATGCTTTGCATATGGAGTAAATATTGAAATTAAATGCTATTTTATGTGTTTTTGAGTGAAGGGAAACATCTATTAATGTTTAATGTTCAGTTATGTTTGACATTTGAAAGAGTTTCTGTTACGTTGACGTTTCCATTGTGCTGATGAGTAGAGCTTATGGTTATGGAGCTTATGGTTATGATACTATAATGCATTAAGCTTTGTTCAATGAGCAGCTCGTGCAGTATTTCCAGTATTTCTCAAGTATTTGAGCTGTTTACAGTCTTTTAAATGTACAAAATAACTCAAAGTCAAACACAAACAGGCTTCGCTCAAAATCACAGACTTTGTGATTAAAATACATTAAAATAAATGAGCATGTTTCACAAATTATATTAAATTCATTGTGTCGTAGATTAATTAATTTAGGAGATTTTACATGATTGTTTCAGGTAGATTCCATTAAAAAGCCAAACCTTAAAAACTACTCAAAAATATTAAGTGTAATATTGTTACCATGATTTTTTAAAGTAAATAGCTCGTTCCATTTTTTACAGTGAATAAATAAAGGTGACATGACTTGACACACATCTGGCAAAAAATTGCACATTCATAAAACATATCATTTTAGATTAAAACCCCAAAGATATTTATTTAATGTGTTCGGTAGTGACAGTTCTGCACATTTGCTTCAAAGTTATGTGATCTGCTCGTCATACAGTCATTATGGACAGGAATGCAGTCTACAAACTGGTCAAAAATACAGCAGCATGGCTAAAATCAATCAGTGTGGGACAGCTTATTAATGTTTGTACTTTCCTTTGATCTTTTAAAAGCAACAGTGCTGCAGAATCCCTAACGATCTTCAAGAAACTACTGAAAACTCATTTCTTCCATGAACACTTATCGGCATTCTGCTAACTACAAAAATATATTTTTGTTTCTATGCTTTTACTATTCCTATAACCCTCCTGCTTGTAGTTTTTACTATGTTTGAAACTTTGTATTGCTTGCACTTTACGTGTTATTGCCTCCTTATGATAAAACTGCTTTGATCCTTCATTAGTAAGTCACTTAATAAGCCACAATCCACATCATCTGATCAACTGCAACCAAATGATGAGATCTCATAATCCCTACATATACAGTCAAACCAAAAATTATTCAGACACCAGATATAATTTTTGATATTTTTTATTAGTGGGTGCAGGGCACTATAGTTCATTAATGTAAGTGAGGATAGCAAAATAAAGTAAACTGTGACATTATACCCAAAAATTCTTCATTCAGTGGACTACTAGTAAAAATTTTGACCTGAGTATGTTTTGCTCAAGTGTTTTTTTCTTTAATTGCTAATGCAACCTTTCTACACCACAGACTGAACAATATGAAGCATTGCTTGGTAATTGGAGCTAAATTGGTTTTATCTAATTGTGTTCTTAAATTTAATATCTGACAGCTATTCAACCGAATGCATTACATACCTTTCTATCAAAGTTATCTGACATTATCAAGATGAGTTTGTTCTGACGCAGTTCAACTCTGAGTTCTTGCCATATTTTATTAGCATTTTCTAAACTACAGCGAATAAACTGATAATGTGAGAAATGTTGAAGGAGTCTGAATACATTTAGGTTTGACTGTACTGTAAGTGCTTGGTTGCCTCCCACCGTAAATGCTGGAGTCAAGTCCAGATTACTGTCTCACACCGATTCGCATCAGAGAGAGCAGATCACAGTCAGACTCGTGTGAAGCCACAGGGCTTTCTCTTGATCTCTAAACCCCGGACTCGCTGATTTCTGTTTGTGCTGACAGCCGAGTCCCTGCAGTGGTGAAGGGAAGAATGAGAAGCTGTTGCGAAGGTGAAGATAAGAGGAGGAGTGGAGGTGAACGAGAGATGTAGAAAGGCTCTGGATTGCAGCACTGGTGGGAAGATAAAGGCTCTCTGAATGATTCATGCCTTTGATTGACAGCTCCTTAGGGTCCAGAGCCGTGGCGCCCACTTTACAGCCTGGAGGAAGCGTTCAGACAGCACTTCATCACACAGAAATCTCCTGCGATGAACACATACGTGCATTAGAGATGTAACTCTTATTACCACGGTTATAGTAACCTAAATGATCACGGCTATCAGTAGTATCACGGTGTTGTTAAAATGTGACCCTGGAGCACAAAACCAGTCTTAAGTCGCTGGGGTATATTTGTAGCAATAGCCAACAATACATTGTATGGGTCAAAATTATTGATTTTTCTTTTATGCCAAAAATCATTCGGATATTAAGTAAAGATCATGTTCCATGAAGATATTTTGTAAATTTCCTACTGTAAATAAATTAAAACTTAATTTTTGATTAGTAATATGCATTGCTAAGAACTTCATTTGAACAACTTTAAAGATGATTTTCTCAATATTTAGATTTTTTTGCACCCTCAGATTCCAGATTTACAAATAGTTGTATCTCAGCCAAATATCGTCCTATCATAATAAACCATACATCAATGGAAAGCTATTTATTAATCTTTCAGATTATGTGTAAATCTCAATTTCGAAAAATTTACCTTTATGACTGGTTTTGTGCTCCAGGGTCACAAATGTGCTGTAAATGTTCAAAATGCACTGACACATAAATCGTTTCACCAAGTTTCATATTTAAAATCAACAAACTACAAATAAAATTACTTTTTGTTTGCATAAACACTAAAACTATAACATTACCAATGATGTCCGGAATTTAAATGACAACATGACTGACAAGTTTATCTAATAACATGTATGAAATGTTCGAATAAAGCTTTGAAAAAGTTTCATAAAATGGTAAACCTCACATTTCAGCATTTAAATAAAGAAAAGAGTTAAGTCAAAATGATCACTGATTAGTAAATTATTATATGTATTTTATCTGCTCCATAAATAATTCTAGATACCTTATCCGAATTGTTTAAATGTGTAGAATCCACATAAGCTTGTTTTTCATCAACAAGTCAAAGTTTACAACAAGGCATACAAATCCGGTCTGGTTTTAGTCCAGACTGAATGTAAATGTAAGTCTCTGTAAATCCAGTCTCTGACAGCAGGTGGCGCTTCTGGAGCAGCAGAATTACAGCTGTTTACCGTAACCTCCGTGACAAAGCAGCACTGCTACTTTATTAGGGATTACACGGAGCGAAAATGAAAACAAAATTCCATCGAATCTTTTCTGAAGACATCAGAACCTTCAGAGGTACATTCACATAATTAATTAATTTAGTACTCTTTTAAAACCTCGCAGTTTTCCGCCATGTTTTCACTCAAAACGAAACAACTCTGCTGCTTTATTTAAACTTTGCTTTATGCTGCATAGTATTTATTTATCCTGAGTTGTTGAAGTTGCGGTAACCGAATACGGTTTTATTGATAATTAAAATATCGTTCCATCCCTACATGCACGTGTATCACGTTCTCTCCATCCAGTTCTACTTTCCTCATCTAGAACTTTGTGATATTGATCTTTAAAAGCTCTTGAATGGCTCTCAGTATTTCATCGCTTGGTTGTTTTCCAGTGTTCAGATGCGCACAGCTGTTCTTCCAGGCCTGATAAATGCTGAGGCGAGTGAATCCTCTCTTCTGAGCGTGATTGCTGTAATGTAGTCTGTATGCCGCTTTAATACAGAAGCTCTCAGGTACTAGGAGCTCCTTCTCTTTGTGAACAGTGCTGTCTTTATATTCTGCATCTGTTTCATCAGCAGATTTAAACAGCGTTCCTATGGAAGCCCGTTTCCGCCACTGAATAAAAATAAAAAAAGGTAATTTAAACTTTTTATCTCACAATTCTGACTTTTTTCTCAGAATTACGTGATGTAAACTCACAATTGCGAGTTATAAAGTCACAATAAAAACTTGCAATTCTGACTTTATAACTTGCAATTGTGAGTTTATATCACGGAATTCTGACTTTTTTTTTTCTCGCAATTCTGAATTGTGAGAAAAAGTCAGAATTGTGAAAAAAAGTCAGAATTGCGAGAAAAAAAGTCAGAATTGCGAGAAAAAGTCAGAATTGTGAAAAAAAGTCAGAATTGCGAGAAAAAGTCAGAATTGCGAGAAAAAGTCAGAATTGTGAGAAAAAGTCAGAATTGTGAAAAAAAGTCAGAATTGCGAGAAAAAAAGTCAGAATTGTGAAAAAAAGTCAGAATTGCGAGAAAAAGTCAGAATTGTGAGAAAAAGTCAGAATTGCGAGAAAAAGTCAGAATTGTGAGAAAAAAGTCAGAATTGCGAGAAAAGAAAGTCAGAATTGCGAGAAAAAGTCAGAATTGTGAGAAAAAGTCAGAATTGTGAGAAAAGAAAGTCAGAATTGCGAGAAAAAGTCAGAATTGTGAGAAAAAGTCAGAATTGTGAGGAAAAAAGTCAGAATTGCGAGAAAAAGTCAGAATTGTGAGAAAAAGTCAGAATTGTGAGAAAAAGTCAGAATTGCGAGAAAAAAGTCAGAATTGCGAGAAAAAGTCAGAATTGTGAGAAAAAAGTCAGAATTGCGAGAAAAGAAAGTCAGAATTGTGAGAAAAAGTCAGAATTGTGAGAAAAAAGTCAGAATTGCGAGAAAAAAGTCAGAATTGCGAGAAAAAGTCAGAATTGTGAGAAAAAAGTCAGAATTGCGAGAAAAAAAAGTCAGAATTGCGAAAAAAAAGTCAGAATTGCAAGAAAAAAAGTCAGAATTGTGAAAAAAAGTCAGAATTGCGAGAAAAAAGTCATAATTGCGAGAAAAAGTCATAATTGCGAGAAAAAAAGTCAGAATTGCGAGAAAAAAAAGTCATAATTGCGAGAAAAAAAAATCATAATTGTGAGAAAAAAAGTTATAATTGCGAGAAAAAGTCAAAATTGTGAGAAAAAGTCAAAATTGTGAGAAAAAGTCAGAATTGTGAAAAAAAGTCAGAATTGCGAGAAAAAAGTCAGAATTGCGAGAAAAAGTCAGAATTGTGAGGAAAAAAGTCAGAATTGCGAGAAAAAGTCAGAATTGCGAGGAAAAAAAGTCAGAATTGCGAGAAAAAGTCATAATTGCGAGAAAAAAAGTTGCAATTACCTTCCCAGCAGGCACAAAACATGCACACAACGTCATAAGACGTTGGTATTTGGTTAAATTTTGGTTGCGACGTCGGGTGACCAAAATCCAATGTAAATCCAACGTCTAATGTCAATGTTAAATTGATGTCAAATACCAACGTCAGGTGACGTTGAGATTTAGTTGTTTTTAGGTTGTGTAACCAAAATCCAACGTTAAGCCAACGTCAAATTGACGTCAAATATTGACGTCAACCCGATTTTCATTTTCAACCAAAATCCAACGTCTGTTTGACGTCATGTCCAACATCAACCTGACGTTACATAGACGTCTGGTGCCTGCTGGGTTTTTAATTTTTTATTCAGTGGTGGAAACGGGCTTCCATACGTTCCAGAACTAGGCCAGCAGAAGACATTAGCTAAACGCTTTCTTCTTCAGCAGCATTAGATTTCAGGAAGAGCTTTCGTCGGGATTATTAAGCAAACCCCTGATAATTGTCACGTCACCGGCAAGCGCTCGGCTTCTTGATGAGCTTGAGCTCAGCGCCGCGTCTAATCAGGTCTGACGCGAAGGCCGTGCTCCCGCCAGAGAGAACGCTCCTCTCCGGAGCGGCCCGTATCCCAATCATCAGGTACAGGGAGAAAATGGCTTCCAGAGCCGTCACAGAGGAATCCGTCACATCTTGAGCACATTCGAGGGGTCAGGTGAAATTGGAAAGAGCCAGAGATGATGAGAGGTTGAAGGTCTGGCCTAAACAAACACAGGCGTCTGGACACGTGTGGCGACTGAGATGTGTTTAGGCTTGGAATCGGATAACTCGTGGCTATTCTCTGAACCATGATGGAGCCCGGTGTTAGGATCAAGGGAAACTTAACAAAATGCGCTGTTAGGCAGCGTTTGAAGGGTCAAATAAATGGCTCTCTTTTTTTGACGGAGTTGCAAATTGTTTCTTCAATTGGACAAAAATATCTCAAAACCCAATAATTTCCTCCTTTACTCTTTTCATGTTACACTGAAAAAAATGACTTAAAAAATCTTTGTAACAGTTTGCACTAACACATTTTAAGTAAAGTTTTACTGCTACTGCCCTCCCTTACAAAAAAGAAGTTTATTCAAGTGTGCTATTAGTATACTTCTTTTAAACTTAAAAATAGGAAAGTATACTTTTAGTTTACTTATGTACTTCTCAGAAATATACTTAAAATTACATTTAAGTATACTTGACTTATACTTAGAAAAAGTCTAAATATATTTGAGCTATACTTGTGCTCAGTGTTTTCATTGTTATACGGTAGGGGGCGCTAGTACACATCTACTGTACAGAATCACCACAAAACACAAGTGAAGAAGAAACCGAAACAACAGATGCTTCACATGTAATCAAACACATCATCAGACATAAAACAGCATCATAACTGTGTAACGTTATGAATAAAATATCACCAATGAAGAGGTAATAATGACCGTCAAGCTTTGGGGTGTTGCTCGACTCAATCTACGTTCTCATTATCATTCTGAATCATATTCATAGTCTCTTTCAGCTTTTTGTTCATTTATTTATTTTTTATTTATGAAACTTAACCACATTCAAGTGTTTAAAAAATAATGCATGAAGCTAGAATAAAACGTGTTTGTTTACAAGCAGATACTTGTTCTTTCTTTTGATGTTTTGTATGTTCAGATATCCATAACAAAATATATACAAATTAATACCTAAATAGGGACATAGTAGTATACTTAAAGTATGATGTAAAGTTCACTTAAAGAGTGAAACTTATTCTACTAACCCTAAACCGACCCTACTGAGAGTTAGTAGACATGTAGTTGCAAATTAATGAGAATTAGTGTAGTTGCAAAGTTCCTTATAGTTAGTAGAATGTCTAAAGTGGACTATCAAAATAAAGTGTAACCCAAACTTTTACAGGCCAAGCTAAAGTTACTTATTTTCTTTGTTAAATTTAAACTTGATAAATTTAAATGATGCAATATTTACTTAATTTCTTTATGAATGTTAAGTTCAATAGTAAGTAGATGGTACAGCCCTTACCAAAAAGTAGTATACTTCAAGTTTATTTTATTAAGTATACTTAAGTAAAGTTCAAGTATATTTTTTAAGTATACTTTATGTAGTAAGTATACAAATATCAGTGTACTAGTAGTGTACTATTTCAATACTCCTTGAGACTAAATTGGCCCACTTTCTAGTATATAAAGTATACTTTAAGTATAACAGTAGTAAACTTTGAGTACACAACTAGTTTACATCAATGTTTTTAGCTTGTACTGCAACTATACTAAAAGTGAACTTATAGGTATACTGATAGTTTACTAATTAAATACTTGTAGTAGCATTTTTAGTACACTTTGAAGTATAGTCTACTAGTTTAGTAGTTTTATACTGCAAGTATACTCATAAGTTTCTCATAGTATGTCGTATGTTGTGGACTCATCAAAATAAAGTGTTAGAAGATATTAAGCAGACGGTCTACTAATACTCTAATGACTGCTAGTTGACATGTAGTTGCAAAGTTACTTACTGTTAGTAGAATGTCTAAAGTGGACTATCGAAATAAAGTAAAGACCAAAGTCTGAGTATTTCTTACTGTTCTTCGTGCCCCAGTGCATGATGGGAACACCAGTATCAGAAGAGTCGAGTAGGTTTTACATCATTTTATAACGTTTATATTTATGCTTTAACTTCTACAAGCTTGAATTGAGTACTGATATACAGTATAATTTACTTTGTTGGTTTTTTTTGGGGGTGGGGGGGTTATAATTGCCTGAACTTTTTCATGTAGAAATTACATATTCTTTTCTGGTCTTTTTGAGGCCCTTAACATGCTTAGAATATCATGAAACTCAACACACACATCAGCATTAATGATAGTTAGACACTGGCAAAAGCTCATAAATGGGTGTGGATCAGGCTCTCTATAGCGCCACCTTTTGTCAAAAGTTGGGGGGTTCGTTTTTCCTACAGTCACCAAACTTGGCATATATGTTGTTCTCTTAAAGCCGGACAACTTTCTAATTTACAGTCATTAGCTACAACCAACAGGAAGTCGGTTATTTTTATTTGAGTTTTTCTGTAGTAGTTGCTACACCACAGAATAATGTTTATCAGTGTAGGTTGTGAAGAACTGGCTCAAAGTCTTGTTAGTTGCAGTAAAAACGAAGTTCTTCTTAAGTAGATCAGTGTAAATGTGAAACATCAGGTTGACTTCACTCCCAAACATAGCTTCTGCCAAGACGCCCCGAGTGTTTCAGTGAGTTAAAAGTCACTGAACTTGGTTTTTAGGTGTAAACCATCTTCTAATTGAATGACAGAAACCTGAAGGTGGTCAAAGACGAGAACCAATCAGATGCAGCCATTCCATCTCCCCCTCATCTTCTGGAAGTCGAGCAGATGGAGATGGATGTGTTGTTTGTTTTAGTTTGGGGCAAGAACATATTTTGCACTGAAGAGGTGACAGGGCCGTGTGAGTTATGTCTTTAGGAGAGCAGAAGTGATCCCTCGCTGTCTTGCCCTCAGCAGGACTGGACTTGCTCCAACGCTGTCCCGGGGCAAGAGTGCCTTCCCTCAGATATTCTACACCTTTAAACACCACTAAAGAAAATACACTATATTGCCAAAAGTATTGGGTCACCGCCTTCTAATGAACAGGTTTGACTACTTTAGTAATTTCTATGAGTACAAATCTTAATGTTAAAGCATATAATGATATTCTAGGAAATTGTGTGCTTCTAATATTATAGCAACAGTTTGGACTCTTTTCTATTCTAACATGACAATGTCTCTGTGTATAAGACAAGGTACAAAAAGAAAATGATTGATTGAGTCAGTGTGGAAGAACTTGACTGGTCTGCATAAAACCAAGTCCTAATCCCAGTTTAACACACTCTCGGGACGAAATGCATTCCTTGAGAAAAAACTTACAAACCCATATGAACAATACACTATATGCCAAAAGTATTGGCACCCCCTCTTTGAACAAAATTCCAAACTTGGCAAATTTGGATACAATCATATTTAAAAATTTATTTCATTCTTTAGAACATTGTGTGCTTCTAACATTGTAGCAACATGTTTGGGACATTTTTAATCTATTCTAACAATGTACAATGGTCTCTGTTTGCAACAGTCAAGTTCTAAAATGACTAATCATATGTTCAAGTCATTGTGTTTGGAAGAGACTTGCTGGTCTGCATAAAACAAGTCCAACCAAGTTTAACACCTTGGTCTAGACTGTATTATATGCAGACTATAGTATTAGCTCTCGACAATTAGAGTATTAGTTCAGAGTATTAGCTCTCTATATAGAGTATTAGTTTGAGTATTACTCTCGTTAGAAAGATATTAGTTCAGAGTATTAGCTCTCGTTAGAGTATTAAGATTAGGGAGTATAGCTCTCGTATTTAGAGTATTAGTTCAGAGTATTAGCTCTCTGTAGAGTATTAGTTCAGAGTATAGCTCTCGTTAGAGTATTAGAATTATGAGTATAGCTCTCATATTAGAGTATTAGTTCAGAGTATTAGCTCTCTTAGAGTATTAGAGTATTAGTCTCAGAGTATTAGTCTCGTATAGTATTAGAGTATTAGTTCAGAGTATAAGCTCTCATTAGAGTATTAGTTCTTATGAGTACTTGCAGTTCTTACCAGTCATAGAATGTCAATCAATCAGTTTTATTTTTAATTTGCTCTATTAGAGTATTAGTTAAGTATAAGTTCATGTAGAGTATTAGAATTAAGAGTATATAGCTCTCATTAGAGTATTAGTTCAGAGTATAAGCTCTCATTAGAGTATTAGAGTATCTAGTTCAGAGTATTAGCTCTCATTAGAGTATTAGAGTATTAGTTTAGAGTATTAGCTCTCGTTAGAGTATTAGTTCAGAGTATTAGCTCTCGTTAGAGTATTAGAGTATTAGTTCAGAGTATTAGCTCTCGTTAGAGTATTAGAGTATTAGTTTGGAGTATAAGCTCTCATTAGAGTATTAGTTCGTTAGAGTATTAGTTCAGAGTATTAGCTCTCATTAGAGTATTAGAGTATTAGTTCAGAGTATTAGCTCTCATTAGAGTATTAGAGTATTAGTTCAGAGTATTAGCTCTCGTTAGAGTATTAGAGTATTAGTTCAGAGTATTAGCTCTCGTTAGAGTATTAGAGTATTAGTTCAGAGTATTAGCTCTCATTAGAGTATTAGAGTATTAGTTCAGAGTATTAGCTCTCATTAGAGTATTAGTTCAGAGTATAAACTCTCATTAGAGTATTAGTTCAGAGTATAAGCTCTCATTAGAGTATTAGTAGACTGTAATTGATGTACTTGCAGGTTCTTACAGTCAGTAGAATGTCCATCTAAATAAAGTGTTAGCAGATATTAAGCAGACAGTTGCAAAGTCACTTATACCATCAAAATAAAGCATTACCCGCAATTACACCAGAAAGCTGCGTATTACCAGAAGACATTCTGGCTTTGTCGTAACCGGTTTAGATCACGTTATAGATACGGATCAGCGGTTACATGCAAAGCCTGTGGGACTTCTGGGACCTGATCTCTATATTGCATGTTTCCCTCGCTCTTAATGAAGAGAGCAGATCAGGTGTCCTTCCTGAAGGAAGTGTTTATCTGTGGGTTTGGAACACTGTGCTCTCGGACAGCATCAGCTCAGTATTGTCAAACCGCTCACAAGCGAGGAACACAATCAGACAGTTCAGTCCTCGGTCTCTTGAGGATCCCGTGGAGGGCTTGGACGAGGTCCATCCAGCTATCAGCTGAGAACAGTACAGTGAGTGACTCTGCACGGCCTCCCTGCGACCCGCCAAGAACTTCTCACATTGCTAGACATGTGCATCTCATGAAGCCTGCCAAGAACACGACCGGGTCATGTGATCCCCCAGAATCAAAACTGAGAAGTTACAGATTAGATTTTGTGCAAAGACAGTGCAGGCTGTTGTAAGAGCAATGAGACGTTGTGCCTTTAGACATGCTTTTTGTGGCATTGCGTATATGCATGTATATACAATTCTGGATGTCTTCCTTTTGCTTATTGTTTTCTATCAAGTGTTGGTGCTTATTATGTGAACAGAAAGTTTCTTGACACTTAACATGTTTGTTAGATCTTTAAAGAACATTTGTAGTAATTTTCTATATTATTCTTGGTATCAAGAGTGCTTGTTATTTGATGTACAGTTTGCATATCATGTGATATTTGTATTGCATACATGACTTTTCAAAGGTCAATTTTGATTTCATGCGTAATACGTGTGCTTAAGCGACCACTGATAGTTTGAACTGGAAGAAGAAGGAAGGGGCTTCTTTGAAACCATATATAATGTGAAGCTTGAAGTATATATGTGACCCTGCAGCACAAAAGCAGTCATAAGTAACACAGGTATATTTGTAGCAATAACCAACAATACATTGTATGGGTCAAAATTATCCATTTTTCTTTTATGACAAAAATCATTAGGATATTAAGTAAATATCATGTTCCGTGAAGATATTTTGTAAATTTCCTACCGTAAATATATCAAAACTTAATTTTTGATTAGTAATATGCATTGCTAAGAACTTCATTTGAACAACTTTAAAGGTGATTTTCTCAATATTTAGATTTTTTTGCACCCTCAGATTCCAGATTTTAAAATAGTTGTATCTCAGCCAAATATTGTCCTATCATAACAAACCATACATCAATGGAAAGATTATTTATTCAGCTTTCAGACCCCAAACATTGACCCTTATGACTGGTTTTGTGCTCCAGGGTCACAAATAGTTCTTAAGTTTGATTTTTGATTTTTGTTGTATCCTGACAAACGTGTTTTATGCGTCAAATCCTTTGTACTAGTCCCTATGGAAATGTCGTAAAAGACTGTCTAACACCAAGCCCCTTCCTTCTTCTTACAGTTCAAACTATCAGCGGTCGCTTATGCATATGTATTACATACGAAATCAAACCAGGCCTATGAAAAGTCATGTATGCAATACAAATATCACAAAATATACAAACTGCATATCAAATAACAAGCACTCTTAATACAAAGAATATAACAATAATATAAGAAAATATTACAAATATATTAATGTTCTTTATGGCTCTAACACTTGTGTGTATTGCCTGCTGGAGACTCTGTTTGGGTCAAAACTCTACAGTTTATTAACGCTTTAAGGGAGCATGAAACAATGTGCCATTTTACAGTATTTTAATATTTGTGTCCCTGCAGCACAAAAGCAGTCATAAGTAACACAGGTATATTTGTAGCAATAGCCAACAATACATTGTATGGCTCAAAATTATACATTTTTCTTTTATGCCAAAAATCATTAGGATATTAAGATCATGTTCCATGAAGATATTTTGTAAATTTACTACCGTAAATATATCAAAACTTAATTTTTGATTAGTAATATGCATTGCTAAGAACTTAATTTGAACAACTTTAAAGATGATTTTCTCAATATTTTGATTTTTTTGCACCCTCAGATTCCAGATTTACAAATATTGTCCTATCATAACAAACCATACATCAATGGAAAGCTATTTATTCAGCTTTCAGACCCCAAACATTGACCCTTATGACTGGTTTTGTGCTCCAAGGTCACATTTTACAGCAAGGCGAATTCTGCAGGAAATATGCTGTATATGATGATGAAGGAAAGGCTTGTGCAGAAATGTGAGCGGGGCTGGTTTCTCCTGCTCTCTGTCCGGCGTCACCTCATCACGTCCAGCGCTGTGTGTTTGGTGTGGAGACGAGCGTGAGACGAGCCGTCTCTCTCCGGAGTGCTGCTGCGCTTTGATCTCGCTCGTCTCGCTCCTCTTTCTTCGTTTTCGGTGCGTGGGGGGTGTTTGCTTTTTGGCCGGCTTCCTCTTCTAATCATGACATCATTCTGCCTGAATAGGTTAAAGATGTAGTCAGGATATTCCTCGCTTCCTCATTCAGCCGGGCCTCCCAAATTAGACACAATACAGCACGACCCCCTCAGATAATCTACAATACTCGATTCATTTTACCGCGTCTGCGTCTAGGTGAGCCGTTTCCATATGCTGTGACTCGGATGTGAGGTAATTCGATACGGCCGGGTGAGTTGAAAGCCTGCGTGATTAAAGGCTTGTTCTGATTACGGCCGGCGACTCCACGTGATCTGCTGCTCCTGTCAATAGAGCTTAGATTCACTAAAATCAAGCTTGAACTTTAGTCTCTTGCAAATCCCCATCACTGAACTCAAGTCGACATGTGCTTCGCATTGGGCCGCGTTCGCCGTCAGAGACTCGTGGAAAGATGCTGTCCTTGTGAAATGTGAAAGATCTTGATGACAACGGTTTGAATGTCCATTTCTCAGTATTTGTCAGGATCGTGTCTCTAATCAAAGAACTGCGAAATAATGTGGAGACAATGACATAATGCAGGATCTCACTGACAGCGAGTCATCTCCAGTACGCATGTGTTTTAAACATTTCGGCTATTTTTTAGTTTTTTTTCTAATGCATTGATTTTTCTTAAAGGCTTTGTTAAAGCACTATGAACCAAACCAACTAGCTACAAGGAGAATCACAAAGTGTTTGAAAGTCATAAACATACAAGACTGTGAACTTAACAGCTTTAGTGAGGGAACTACAATCCCATGATGCATTGCGAATGACATAATTATTCATTTAAAATCGTTGGTTGCATCTATAGAAGTTTATTGCAAAATATGCATATATATATATATGAAGAGTTAAGATGCAAAAGCCTCTAAGTGTCATCTGAAATTTTCATGTAAAATGAGTATCAGGCTGCTATATTTAGATTCTGTAATTTTACTCTAATGGCAAATGTATAGGTCCTTTTCTATGCAATTAAATGTGGAGATAACTGTACATAAATATAGGAGCCTGATAAAAATGCTCATTTTAGACAGAAGTCATCTCCAGTATGGCACTGTAAAGGCTTTTGCATGAACATCTCGGCTATATATATTATAAATTGGGTATTTTGAGAGTGTAGATGCATTGACTCTTCTGTGCTCGCTAAAGTGACTCTCTGATTGGTTGAATTTTCTGTACTGCATCATGGGTAATGTAGTTTTTCATCACAGATTCCAACTATTTTAACAAATAAGTTGAATTAATGCACAACAGATGTTTGAAAGTTCAATGAAAGCATACAACGACTAGTGAACTTAACAGCTCTTAGTGAGGGAACTCACAATCACGTCATGATGCTTTAAAGCGTTTATGAGATACGTTATAAAAACGATTTAACTCTGGAATCGTTGACTGTTGCGCTCTATAGAATTGAGTAGCACAAATATGCATACGTATATATATCATGAAGCGTTCTTCCTGATAGATGCAAAAGCACATCTCAGTGTCATCCATGAAAATAAAGCAATTTTATGAAAACAATTGCAAAGTCAGTTCCTAAGACTGAGCAGCAGGAGGAAGCTACACTATATTTAGCCATTAAAGTATTGTACCTTCTAATGAACAGTTATGACTACTTTAGATAACTTTTCTATGAGTACAAATCTTAATAGTATATAATGCATATAATATATCTAGGAAATTGGTGCTTCTAATATTATAGCAACGAGTTTGGACTCTTTTCTATGTGCTAACATGAAATGTCTCTGTTGTATAATGACAAGGTCTCACAATAAGATAAATGATTGATTGAGTCAGTGTGGAAGAACTTGACTGGTCTGCATAAAACCAAGTCCTAATCCCAGTTTAACACCTCTGGTGTGACTGTAAATGCAGACCTTGAGCCAAAAACTCATCACCAAACACCAATGACTTGTACATATGGGTTCAGTCATTTTAGACACTTACAAAACTGTTGCAACAGAGATGAAATACAATTTTTAAATACATGAATTATGTTCCCATCGTTGTTGCCACAGATTTGGAAGTGCATCTGTTCTAAAGAAGGGGTGCCAATACTTTTGTCTATATAGTGTATGTACAAGTCATTGGTGTTTGGTGATGAGTTTTTGTCTCAAGGTCTGCATTTACAGTCACACCAGAGGTGTTAAACTGGGATTAGGACTTGGTTTTATGCAGACCAGTCAAGTTCTTCCACACTGACTCAATCAATCATTTTCTTTTTGAACCTTGTCTTATACACAGAGACATTGTCATGTTAGAATAGAAAAGAGTCCAAACTGTTGCTATAATATTAGAAGCACACAATTTCCTAGAATATCATTATATGCTTTAACATTAAGATTTGTACTCATAGAAATTACTAAAGTAGTCAAACCTGTTCATTAGAAGGGGGCGCCAATACTTTTGGCAATATAGTGTATATTCACACATTACTCGTGCGCTTTGATGTAAGTGTATCTAGCGACTGCTGGTCTTTTTACTCTCACATCTCCTGTAAGTACTGTACACAGGAGGAGGAAAGGTGAACTAGTCAGGAGGAATTTAATTCTTTACAGCCTGCTGTTCACAGTTTGCTCTGCGCAGACAGCTGGGCGCCCGGTACAGTTTAGATCAGAGGCCGTGATAACCTGACTCTTGATTTATGGACAGTGTGGCTCTTTGCAATCACCTAATGAGGTGAACTGGATTGTTTACATGTTTATTAAATACCCAGAAGCAGCTGCGACCGGTTCAGACGCCGGGCGTTTGTCATCAGAGCTGTCTCTCAGACCTCTGGAGAATTTACCTGTAATGCTCAATATGCCTTTGAAATCGCTTCTAAATGTCGGCAGCTTATTATTACCAGGAATTCAGGGCAATCTCAGATGACAAGGTTAGAAGCTAAAGCTAATTATGACTTTAGAAAGCTGGTTATTGTGAAGAAAGCGTTCATGCAGATTTCAGTTGATCCTGTGTTTTTACACGACCACAAGAAACCCAAATGCATTAAACTTCTTTCTCTTTGTTTCTTAAATGGCGTAATGAAAGCATAATGTTCACTTTTCCATGTTTCAGAAATCTGCTTTCTGCAAAAACCCTGGAACAAACTCATTTATTAAGTGCATATAATTATAGTCACAAAATTAGCTAAATGAGTCAGATTATCAATTTAACATGTAATGATTTATTCAAAGTTTAACAAAAAAAAATATCACATTTTGTTAGGGTCCATAATAAATTAAATTTTAATTATTAAATTATTAAATATTTAATTTAATATATATATAATTTTTTTTTTAAATTATATATTTTTTTCCCAATTTTGTGTTTTATGCTTTAGATTTTTCTGGATTCTGTTTTAATGGTCTAATTAAATTTTAATAAATAAAAAGAATGTCGAATCAACTTTAACAATTTAATCATTTATTTATTTTTTTTACTATAAAAGTGTCTCATAAAATGTTTTATTATTTTAGAAATTGTATTGTTTTATCATCAAAAATGTTGGTAATCAAATAAAGGCATAAAACTGTAAAAACATAATTAATCTTTTAAAATGTAATCACACGAAAATGTAACTATTCCTTTTAATATTATTTTTATTATTGATTATATATTGGCAAACAAAGCGCTGCACATCAGAGGTTTACTGTTTAAAATTAAACCTTGGAAAATGTGATATTACTTTAAAAATACTCATCTTATTAGTCACTCTTAATTACATAACTCAAGCATAATGTTCACTTTTCCATGTTTCAGAAATCTGCTTTCTGCAAAAACCCCTGGAACAAACTAATTTCTTAAGTGCATATAATTATAGTCACAAAATTATCAAAATGAGTCAGTTTATCAATTTAACATGTAATGATACTACATTACTCCAGCTTATAAATGAGGGATAATTTCAGGGTTTTCATGTTCTGTAGCTAATAATCCAATTACTATAGATTACACTGAAAATAAACAGGTAACCAAAAAAACACAAACATCTACATTAAGCCAAAAATGTTATTTAATATCACTAAATACATTAATTTATCTACTTTCTGTGGGTTGTATCAGGTGGAAATATCTCTTTAAAGCACCTCAGTGTATATCTTCAGTAATGCTGATGCTGATATAGTTCACAGGAGACTCTAATATCTGTATTTGCACATCCTCGGATGATCAGATTGTGAGTGAAATCTGGTTTCTTCAGTCGTCTTGTTGTCGTCTGATCTCAGATGTTAATGCATTTGCAGCCGGAGCCTTTGGCTTGAGTTACCGCGACTGAAACGTTTAACAGCTCTCAGTCGACCAACATAAACAAGCTACTCGCGAGCCGGGCTCTTTTTTGCGTAAAGGCTCTTTCAGACTCGATGGGAATTAGATCTTGTAATCCCTGCTATTGGTGAGGGACGAGTGAGGGTAATGTGTTTTACTGCGGCGGCGGGTTTGGGCGACACACGCGGTTCCCTGAACACATGCATGATGGGAAAAAAAACAAAAGCATGCAAGCCAGGCCCCCACTGTTCCCGAACCCAGCGCTGGAGGACCTCGGCACCTGGGAAAGATTCCCTGCAATCCACAGAAGAAAACGGTAATGTGCAACAGAGCACTTTTTTTAAAGCTTGGCCTTGTAAAACCTCTCTCCATCAGAATGCTTGTGCTTTAAAGCAACAGCGTGCGGTGAAGTGAAGTTAGCAGTGATACTGTGGATAAACAGCACTCTAAATGTGTCTTTATTACTGTAATGCTTGGTTTATCTGTATGAAACTACTATTAACTTAACATTTAGTGCTCTGTCTTCTTACTACAACACTAGCTTTGCACATAACTTAGTTAATTTGTGCTAGAGTTGCTGGTTTTGCACAAACACAGACTCTTTACCGTATCATTGTACATTGAACGAGTGTTGTGATGCTATACTAGATCCCTGCCATCATCATCAGCGGGTGATAGGGCCTTATATAAATCTGTTTATTTTTTCCTGTTCTGTTCTGTTTTTTTTTCTTTTTAACTGTTCTGCATTCAATTTTAATGGTTAAATTAAATTTTAGAAAGCAAAAGGCACGTGCAATAAATCAAAATCATAAAATTTATACAATTTGCAACAATTTATTCAAAGTTTAACTACAACAAAAAAAAAAAAATCACATTTTGTTAGGGTCCATAATAAATTGGTTTAATTATTTTTATTATTTTTCAAAATTCTATTTTATTTTTTCCCAAATTTTGTGTTTTCTGCTTTGATTTTTCTGGATTCTGTTTTAATGGTCTAATTAAATTTTAATAAATTAAAATAATGTCTAATCAATTTTTTTATTATTTTTTTTTACTATAAAAGTGCCTCATAAAATGTTTTATTATTTTAGAAATTGTTTTTTTTTTCATCAAAAATGTTGGTAATCAAACAAAGGCATAAAACTGTAAAAATATAATTAATATTTTAAAATGTAATCACACGAAAATGTAACTATTCCTTTTACTATTGTTATTATTATTATTATTATTATTATTAATGATATTTTTGCAAAAAAAAGTGCTGCACGTCAAAGGTTTACATTTTAGGAAAATGTGTGATATTCTTGAAAAATTACATTAGGTAATAGAATGGGGTTAAATACATAAAGGATATCTGTGTTATTTAACATATTTAATTATTGCAGGTTTGTATAATATTCTGAGTTTGCATTTGACTGTTTTTATTGATTTGAGGAACACTGAATGTGTTTTTGTGCAGGTGAGATGAGTAAATACATGTTGATATTTAGTCTAGAACTACAGTAAGATCATGTTCACACACAACGCTCTGATTTCTGTCACCATGGCAACACCAGAGCTGTCACTCAATACATCACCATGGCAACACCAGAGCTGTCACTCAATACATCACCATGGCAACACCAGAGCTGTCACACAATACATCACCATGGCAACACCAGAGCTGTCACTCAATACATCACCATGGCAACACCAGAGCTGTCACTCAATACATCACCATGGCAACACCAGAGCTGTCACACAATACATCACCATGGCAACACCAGAGCTGTCACACAATACATCACCATGGCAACACCAGAGCTGTCACTCAATACATCACCATGACAACACCAGAGCTGTCACTCAATACATCAGAAACAATGTAGCTGTTACTTATTTAAAAAAAGCAATTCCGATATGTCCTTGTAAATTAAAAAGTAATGCATTACTTTACTAGTTACTTAATAAGAGTAATCTGATTACCTAACTCGCGTTACTTGTAATGCGAGTTACCCCACATATGACTATCTATCTAACTATCTATCTATCTATCTGTTTTTCCGTCTGTCTATCTATCCATCCATATATCTATATATCTATCTATCTATATATCCATCCATCCATCCATCCATCCATCCATCTATATATCCATCTATATATCTATATATATGTGTTCCTGTGGCTCAGTGGTAGAGCATTGCGTTAGCAGCGCAAAAGGTTGTGTGTTCGATTCCCAGGGAACACACATAGTGATAAAACATGTATAGCCTAAATGCAATGTAAGTCGCTTTGGATAAAAGCGTCTGCTAAATGCATAAATGTATATCCATCCATCCATCCACCTATATATCCATCCATCCATCCATCTATATATCCATCCATCCATCCATCTATATATCCATCTATATATATCCATCCATCCATCTATATATCCATCTATATATATCCATCCATCCATTGATCTATATATCCATCCATCCATCTATATATCCATCCATCCATCCATCTATATATCCATCCATCTATATATCCATCTATATATCCATCCATCTATATATCCATCTATATATCCATCCATCTATATATCCATTTATATATCCATCCATCCATCCATCCATCTATATATCCATCCTTATTTCCAATCCATCACAAACCTCAAATTATTTTCCCTCTTTTTCATTTTTTCCTTTATTATATATATTAAACCACCTCCTTATTACCCTTTACCACAATTCCATTATCAAAAATGTTGGTAATCAAACAAAGGCATAAAACTGTAAAAATATAATTAATATTTTAAAATGTAATCACACGAAAATGTAACTATTCCTTTTACTATTATTATTATTATTATTAATGATATATTGGCAAACAAAGCACTGCACATCAAAGGTTTACATTTTAGGAAAATGTGTGATATTCTTGAAAAATAGTCATCTTGTTATTATATATTTTTTTTTATTATTACTTCGAGAAATGCATTTATGATGAACAAAAGTAATATATTTCTGTCATAATTTAAGTAAAACTAAACTTTTATTTTGGCGGGTTGTAGAGCTGATTTTCTGAAATAAATTGTTGAAGTGAGTCTCGGACAGTGTTGGTGTTACGGGGTTGACGAGACGTGAGGCAAGCGGATCCATTTGCAAAGCTTTATTACAATACATGGTCATATTCAGGCAGGGTCAGTAACCAGTAAACAGGTATGGCAGGGGCAAAACACAGAGCAGTCCGTAGAGCAAGCGTGGGTCGACGATCAGCATACAATATCCAAAGGGCTAGGCAGAGAGATAATCCAAGAGAACGAGCAATAATCCAAGCGAGGTACAAACAGAGTCCAAAGGGCTAGGCGAAGGGGTAAATCCAGAAACACAGGCAGGAATCAAACACGGGAAAATCAAACAAGAAAAGCTAGAAAGGCTTGGTAAGGTAGCAGGGCTAACAATACTCGGCAGAGAGCAAGAGAAAGTCCAGAGCTTATATAGTGTGTGTGATTGGGTGATGGTGATTGTGAGATGGTTCTCAGGTGCAAGCGTGATCAGTGTGAACAGCTGTGTCAATGCAGTGGGTGATGGGAAATGTAGTTTCTGAGTGATCTGTAACTGACTGGGTGGTGTGAAAGTCAATGTGATGGGTGAGTGACCTCTGGTGGTAAAACAACAGAAGTTCATGGCCAGGATTTGTGACAGTTGGGCACGTTACTTTAAAAAAGTAATTAGTTATAGTTACTAGTTACTTCTCACAAATAGTAACTGAGTTAGTAATTGAGTTACATCATTATAAAAGTAACTAATTACCAGGGAAAGTAACTATTGCGTTACTTTTTTTAAAAATGTTCAAATGTTAAATAACTTGGATGCCCCGATATTAAATATGTTAAATGAATGAAATGGACACTAAATAGAATAAATTATTATTATAAAACATTGTACATTAATCGACACTATTTATCTACTGACACTTAGCATCAGTTAGTCAAGCATTATAATATGATATTATGATAATTTAGCATTATATGATGATATAACTTTAGTAATTAGAATAACCAAGTAGGAATTCATATTTGTCATGTTGACTGAACTTAGGACTGCTGCTTAAGATATTGTTTGTCATTTAGTGTTTCTATAAAAAAGGGGGAAAAAATTGATAAGATAACAAAACTACTACGAATTATACCACTAATAACAATATAAAACGCACTAAGGATTAATGAGCTGCTGGGTTCATGAATATTAATCAGGTTGTATGCGTTCGCTCGAACTGATTCGCTGAAATCAAAACAGGGATGATAATAGGTGTGCGCCGGCCAATGAGATTGTCGTTTGCGCATTAGCTCCGCCCACTAGCGGAGAACCCGTCAGTTCTTAAAAGCTGAAGAATTCCAAAGAAACTCCGTTATTTTGACACGAAAACACAACAAAGGATATCGTTTACATGTAGCGCGTCAATTCTGCATGTTATGAAAGACTCTCTCGCTCTGTATCTGTGTGTGTGTGTGTGTGTGTGTGTGTGTATGTGTGTGTGTGTGTGCGCTTCACACTAGAGTTTACGGTACGTCAAATACAGCTACACTGCACATCCATTCAGATGAACTGAAAAATAAAATGATAATAATATTATAATAAATTATAGTAACGCCGCATTTTGTTGTCAGTAACGGTAACGGCGTTGTAACGGGGGAAACAGTAATTAGTTTGATTACTCGTTACTGAAAACAATAACGCCGTTAGTAACGCCGTTTATTTATAACGCCGTTATTCCCATCACTGGTCTCGGAGCAGCTCTGGAGATGAAGTGTGTACGAGCGTTGTGTCCCAGATTCACATTTACACAGCAGTCTCTCTGCACTTTAGCATTCACAGACACTCGTCCATATCAACATTTGATTCTGTGTACAGACATATTTTTGATTTATTTATCCAAAATTTGTCCAGTACATTCTATATATTTGGCAGTAGCTTCCATTGTTAAAGACTGTGATTCATCTGTGTTTTCCTGTGAAAATCCTATACAGCTTGTTCCTTTATTAAATGTCCATAAGAGGGTGAAAAAAATTGATAAGATAACAAAACTACTACAGAATTATACCACTAATAACAATATAAAACACACTAAGGATAAAGGAGCTGCTGCGTTCATGAATATAAATAAGCACTCTCTATTCTAATTCTATTCTATAAAAAAAATAACACTAGCTTCTCTATTATTTTTATTCTATCTATCTATTTGGTTTTTTTTATTTATTATACAATTAAGAAAAAGCAAAAAAAGGCCTCTAACACTAGCTTGTTCTATTCTTTTTCTATTCTATCTGTTTCCTTTTTATTTATTATATAATAAAAACAAACCCTTGCTTCATGTACTGTGTTAAGCTAACTGAGACTTGTCATAGCTCATTTGCTCTTTTGTTGATTTTGATTGCGTCCATTGTCCTCATTTGGATAAAAGCTGCTGCTAAATGACTAAATGACTAAATGTATAACAAGAGTACAGATGGCTGACATCGTACACGTAGACGGCAGCATGTGTAACTCATGAGATAAGCGTAACACCAGAGGACTTGTGTTGCTCAGAAGGCCTTCTCCTCACAATAGACCTGCAGGGAACGTGACCTTCGCCTGCCGTTACCCGTCGCCACTTCTGACACGTCTGCGCGCCGGCAAATCACTCATTTTCATACAATCAGTCCCTCTCCCCTTCCGTGCGAGTGTCGCCCGTCTGCCTTCTATTGTGTACTAATTTTAGGGTCCATTATTTGCTGTAACAAATGTGCAGAGGGTAGAGTCACTTTCACATTAATACTTCACGCCCCAAAGAGAAGTCTTCCTTTAGCAATGGATCAAAGGTCCCGTCTATTGTAAGTCACTTCCTCCTTGCCTTTTTTAGCCGCTGAGGTTTGTTGTTATTTCTCGCCCCGCGCGCTCCGCTCTCCCTCGGCTGGACGAGGTGACGGCCCGGCGTGAGAAGATGACCTTTCACCTCTGCTCGGCGATTAGGAGCCAGACGCTGACATCATCTCCCACATCAGCATCTGGCGCGGCGCTATTAGCAATGCTCACAGTACTGTGAGGAGTCCCTGTCATTCCTCTCTTACAATATGTTCAGATATAAACTTCAACATGTCAATAAAACACTGTGTGAAGCAACAATGTGTAAATCTTTGACCTCAAAACTTTAAAATAGAATCAAATGCACTCTCAGAAGTAAAGGTACAAAAGCTGTTAGGGCGGTATCTTTTCAAAAGGTACACTTTTGTACCTATTAGGTTCAAATATGTACACTTTAAGTACTAATATGTACCTTTAAGGTACCAAAATGGACCCTTTAGGTACAAACATGTACCTTTTGAAAAGTGGTGACAGCTTTTGTACCTTTATTTCTGAGATTGTGGGAAATGGAGCAAAAACACTAGAAATTACTTTCTCCTGACATTCGACTGACTATATGTAACTTTGCAACCACACTGTAAAAAAAAATCCATAAAATTTACGGTAAAAAATGGCAGCTGTGGTTCTACCGTAAAAAATACGGTAACAGCATTTTAGGTTTTACGGTTTTAACTTAAATTTACAGTTAAATCCATAATTTCATTAACTGATATATTTATCCATTATGATAAAACGTTTATTGATTAATATGATAACTTTAAAGTAATTAGAATAACCAAGTAGAATTCATATTTGTCATGTTGACTGAACTTAGGACTGTGCTTAAGATATTGTTTGTCATTTAGTGTTTCTATAAAAAGGGGGAAAAAATTGATAAGATAACAAAACTACTACGAATTATACCACTAATAACAATATAAAACCACTAAGGATAAGAGCTGCTGGTTCATGAATATTAATCAAGTTGTATGCGTTCGCTCGAACTGATTCGCTGAAATCAAAACAGGGATGATAATAGGTGTGCGCCGGCCAATGAGATTGTCGTTTGCGCATTAGCTCCGCCCACTAGCGGAGAACCCGTCAGTTCTTAAAAGCTGAAGAATTCCAAAGAACTCCGTTATTTTGACACGAAAACACAACAAAGGATATCGTTTACATGTAGCGCGTCAATTCTGCATGTTATGAAAGACTCTCTCGCTCTGTATCTGTGTGTGTGTGTGTGTGTGTGTGTGTGTTGTGTGTGTGTGCGCTTCACACTAGAGTTTACGGTACGTCAAATACAGCTACACTGCACATCCATTCAGATGAACTGAAAAATAAAATGATAATAATATTATAATAAATTATAGTAACGCCGCATTTTGTTGTCAGTAATGGTAACGGCGTTGTAACGGGGGAAACAGTAATTAGTTTGATTACTCGTTACTGAAAACAATAACGCCGTTAGTAACGCCGTTTATTTATAACGCCGTTATTCCCATCACTGGTCTCGGAGCAGCTCTGGAGATGAAGTGTGTACGAGCGTTGTGTCCCAGATTCACATTTACACAGCAGTCTCTCTGCACTTTAGCATTCACAGACACTCGTCCATATCAACATTTGATTCTGTGTACAGACATATTTTTGATTTATTTATCCAAAATTTGTCCAGTACATTCTATATATTTGGCAGTAGCTTCCATTGTTAAAGACTGTGATTCATCTGTGTTTTCCTGTGAAAATCCTATACAGCTTGTTCCTTTATTAAATGTCCAGCAGTAGAGATGACGTGAGGTTAAAGTGATTTAGTTCAAAAACATAAATTTTTCAAAAAAGTCTCTTCCGATAGCAATCACTAAGTTACATTGTGTTACGCCCTAAAAAAGTAATTAATTTATCGTTACTTAGTTTACCTTTTATGGAAAGTTTGTCGTTATCTTTTTGAGTTACCTTTTAAATCAGGATCAGGTTTCTTGAAACTTGTTTGTTCTTTATAATGTCAAAAAGTGTAAGTATTTTTAGAACTAAATTTTAAAAAGCCTTTTCACACCAAAAAGCCTCAGGCTGAAGGCCAAAAAATAATATTCACGTCTGTACAGTAGAACGCTTTAGGAGAAGAAGGTGCAATACTCTTCAGCAATAAAACAAAAAACAATGAAGCACAAATGTTAGTTTTATCTAAAAGTCATTTTTGCTTATTTAAAGCTATGATTGAACTGAATCATCAAAGCTCAGCAGCAAAGACAATTGGGTAATAAAATGGAGAGTTAAATTACATAAAGGATATACATGAAATGTTATTTAACAATATTTAATTATTGCAGGTTTGATGTAATATTCTAAGTTTGCATTTGACTGGTATAAATGGGTAAATTAAGATTTTGTAGGAACACTGAATGTCTTTTAGTGCAGGTGAGATGAGTATAATACATGTTGATATTTTATGTCTTAGAACTACAGTAAGATCATGTTGATATTTAGTCTAGAACTACAGTAAGATCATGTTGATATTTAGTCTAGAACTACAGTAAGATCATGTTGATATTTAGTCTAGAACTACAGTAAGATCGTGTTCACACACAAGGCTCTGATTTCTGTCACCATGGCAACACCAGAGCTGTCACACAATACAGCACCATGGCAACACCAGAGCTGTCACTCAATACATCACCATGGCAACACCAGAGCTGTCACTCAATACAGCACCATGGCAACACCAGAGCTGTCACTCAATACATCACCATGGCAACACCAGAGCTGTCACTCAATACAGCACCATGGCAACACCAGAGCTGTCACTCAATACATCACCATGGCAACACCAGAGCTGTCATTCAATACATCAGAAACAATGTAGCTGTTACTTATTTAAAAAAGCAATTCCGATATGTCCTTGTAAATTAAAAAGCAATGCATTACTTTACTAGTTACTTAATAAGAGTAATCTGATTACCTAACTCGCGTTACTTGTAATGCGTTCCCCCCAACACTGGTCACCCCACATATGACTATCTATCTAACTATCTATCTATCTATCTGTCTGTCCGTCTGTCTATCTATCCATCCATATATCTATATATCTATATATCCATCCATCCATCCATCCATCCATCTATATATCCATCTATATATCCATCCATCTATATATCCATCCATCCATCCATCCATCTATATATCCATCCATCCATCCATCTATATATCCATCAATATATTCATCCATCCATCCATCCATCCATCTATATATCCATCTACATATCCATCCATCCATCTATATATCCATCTATATATCCATCCATCCATATATCCATCTATATATCCATCCATCCATCCATCTATATATCCATCCATCCATCCATCCATCTATATATCCATCCATCCATCCATCCATCCATCTATATATCCATCCATCCATCCATTCATCTATATATCCATCTATATATCCATCCATCCATCCATCTACATCATCCATCCATCCATCCATCTATCATCATCCATCTATCATCATCCATCCATCCATCTACATCATCCATCCATCCATCCATCCATCTCATCATCATCCATCCATCCATCCATATATCCATCTATATATCCATCCATCCATCCATCTATATATCCATCCATCCATCCATTAATTAATCCATCCATCTATATATCCATCCATCCATCTATATATCCATCCATCTATATATCCATCCATCCATCTATATATATACCGTATGTGTGTGTGTGTGTATATATATATATATACATAGCACTCTCTATTCTAATTCTATTCTATAAAAAATAACACTAGCTTCTCTATTCTTTTTATTCTATATATTTGTTTTCTTTTTTATTTATTATACAATTAAGAAAAAGCAAAAAAGGCCTCTAACACTAGCTTGTTCTATTCTTTTTCTATTCTATCTGTTTCCTTTTTATTTATTATATAATAAAAACAAACCCTTGCTTCATGTACTGTGTTAAGCTAACTGAGACTTGTCATAGCTCATTTGCTCTTTTGTTGATTTTGATTGCGTCCATTGTCCTCATTTGGATAAAAGCTGCTGCTAAATGACTAAATGACTAAATGTATAACAAGAGTACAGATGGCTGACATCGTACACGTAGACGGCAGCATGTGTAACTCATGAGATAAGCGTAACACCAGAGGACTTGTGTTGCTCAGAAGGCCTTCTCCTCACAATAGACCTGCAGGGAACGTGACCTTCGCCTGCCGTTACCCGTCGCCACTTCTGACACGTCTGCGCGCCGGCAAATCACTCATTTTCATACAATCAGTCCCTCTCCCCTTCCGTGCGAGTGTCGCCCGTCTGCCTTCTATTGTGTACTAATTTTAGGGTCCATTATTTGCTGTAACAAATGTGCAGAGGGTAGAGTCACTTTCACATTAATACTTCACGCCCCAAAGAGAAGTCTTCCTTTAGCAATGGATCAAAGGTCCCGTCTATTGTAAGTCACTTCCTCCTTGCCTTTTTTAGCCGCTTAGGTTTGTTGTTATTTCTCGCCCCGCGCGCTCCGCTCTCCCTCGGCTGGACGAGGTGACGGCCCGGCGTGAGAAGATGACCTTTCACCTCTGCTCGGCGATTAGGAGCCAGACGCTGACATCATCTCCCACATCAGCATCTGGCGCGGCGCTATTAGCAATGCTTACAGTACTGTGAGGAGTCCCTGTCATTCCTCTCTTACAATGTGTTCAGATATAAACTTCAACATGTCAATGAAACACTGTGTGAAGCAACAATGTGTAAATCTTTGACCTCAAAACTTTAAAATAGAATCAAATGCACTCTCAGAAGTAAAGGTACAAAAGCTGTCAGGGCGGTATCTTTTCAAAAGGTACACTTTTGTACCTATTAGGTTCAAATATGTACACTTTAAGTACTAATATGTACCTTTAAGGTACCAAAATGGACCCTTTAGGTACAAACATGTACCTTTTGAAAAGTGGTGACAGCTTTTGTACCTTTATTTCTGAGATTGTGGGAAATGGAACAAAAACACTAGAAATTACTTTCTACTGACATTCGACTGACTATATGTAACTTTGCAACCACACTGTAAAAAAAAATCCATAAAATTTACAGTAAAAAACGGCAGCTGTGGTTCTACCGTAAAAAATACGGTAACAGCATTTTAGGTTTTACGGTTTTAACTTAAATTTACAGTTAAATACCATAATTTCATTAACTGATATAATGTTAATATACCAACCTATTGAAGTACTGAAATCTGTATCTTTGTAATACACTGATAACCACCAAAAGCAGGAGCTGATGAGAGTCACATGATGAACCAAAGCAGCTTTTAAATAATAACATATATAGAAGAAGCACAGCGTCATTCACACAAACACTGATCGCCATCATGATGATCTCAATAAACTGAAATATGCAATAAACATTAATTTAACAACATTAGATGTAACATACAACCCTAATAAACATAACCGATAAGAAAAATCTAAGAAGAAACATAGTTATTTCAAAGAAAAAACATCAAATTCAAACTAAATTTGAAATGCAACGTCAAATTCTGGGAACGTCAGTTTACGTTTTTTTTCCCTGTAAATTTTACAGTAACTTACCGTTAACCATTTAACAGGTTTTTACTGTAGAATTTTCACAGTTTTTTTACCGTTAAAATCACGGTCATTTTTTACAGTGCACATTTACTAACCCTAAACTAACCTAACAATCTACTAATAGTTAAATGAGAGTTACCTGTAGTCAGTGTAAATTACTTTTTCAAATAAGTAATGCAAGTTACTTTGTTTTCCCACTTATTCACTGACAGCCCTCTTGTCCCCGTGTTGAGAGAAATCGAGACAGAGGCACTTTCTTCATCCAGATTTTGGTGTGAAAGGTCCCTTACAGTTGCCAAAAATACAACAATGCAATTTTTTTTTGCCGTTATTAAAAAAAACAAATAAGCGAGCCCAGCCCAGGTGACAAAAAGTAATGCAAAAGGTGATGAACATAATGAATTACTTTCCATATAGAGTAACTAAGTAATGCAATTAGTTACTTTTTATGACACAACACAATATTGTAATGCATTACTTTTAAAAGTAACTTTCCCCAACACTGCCTGCAGGAGTTGCAAAGTTACTTATAGTTAGTATAATGTCTTCAGTGGACTATTGAAATAAAGTGTATCCATTAGATATCATCTTAAACTAGACATCAATCTGAACTCTCTCAGTGTGTGAGATTATGTTGCATGCATACACTGAAAGCCTCATTATATGTAATTATATAAATCCCATACATAAATATTGCTTCATATCCTTCTGGTTTCCTCCTGAAGGAATAAAAATGAATGTTATAAGTGATTCTTTTTTCCTTCCATCTGTCACCCATCATTAATCTTGGGACTCTTGCTAAAGCAGGACAATGGACTCTGTTGATTCTTGTCGTTAAACTTTCGCCCTGGCCTCGTTGTTTCAAACTTTGAAGCATTTAATGCCTGTTTCTTCTCACTGAAGAGCAGCGGTTTAGAGCAAACCCATGAACGTCTGGCACGTGAGAGCTAATGAAACACCCTCTTCATTGTGCTCAATGACATCACTTCGCTGAGAGCTTGTTTACAGATAAACAAGAAAAAAGTGCTAAAGATCTTTGGTTTAGCCAAGTTCTTTCTTCACGTTTCCTTGTTGCCTCATGGCGTTTTAAGAAGAACGTCTATCCTTCTATCTTATCCCTGAACCTGAGTTTCTCTGCACATTTAATAATAAGGCCAAACCAGACTGCTATGCTTCAAATTTATCGGTCTAACGAGCAAAGTAGCGTAATAGCAGGACAAACATCATGATCTGTTTAGGGTTGCCCTTTCAAGTTCTCCAGCTCGCCCTCATTTAGGCTTTTGTTCAGCAACGACAGAACATAAACACGGCAATATAAACCTCCTTAATGAGTGATGTCACGAAAGCCTGATGCGGTGCATTCGTTTACCAGACGTACACAAAACAGCCCATTTCTCAAGCACACACAACCATATGCACATGCACAAGAGCGCTTTCATAAATGTAGACACAGGGAATGCATGTAGGGTTCTCGGTCTGGCGGCTGCGATGCTGTAATTAGTGCCCGGTGAAGGTGAAAGGGACTGGAGCTTGAGTTCTCATTAGAGCGGCGTGAACCCTGCGGAGCTGTAAGCGTGTGTCATCTCTCCCAAGGTGGAAGATCAGCGCTCATGCTAGCATACATGTAATTACGGCCGTCGGCTGCTAACCTCCTCCAGCGCTAGTGATACACTGCGAACAGCTCTCGGTGGAAAACACGGCTGTCCCGAGCACGCTCAGAAGAGCTACTGAACTGACCTGATACTCCTCAAATGACTGATTATTTGCTAAAACATACATGAAAATCCAGACACATGAGACACCACTGTACCCCTAAACCTAACGCTAACCCTAACCCTAACCTAACCCAACCCTAACCCTAACCCTAACCTTAACACACTGTAAGAAGAATCTTCTGATCTGACATCAAAATGTTCAGTCTGACCTCATTGTTTCTTTCAGCTTCTAAACATGTTCATATAAGAGAGGAGAGGTTAAAATAAAGTGCCTTGAAGTTTGTAAATGACTGATCACACAAACACGTTTGATGACACTGAAGAATATGCATATGCAGTCATATCAGATTTATTAGTGTAACTATTTTCACAATAGGTTTGTTTCAGTAGTTTAAATCAGCTTTACAGAAAGTCACGCTGCTACTGTATGTCTATAATGCATGTTTAGGGCTGGACGGTATATAACGAAGGTATCAATGATTCTCTGGATTTAGATCTAGATATACTGTATTTACTTTGTGTAGCAGATACATCAGTGTCATCCCAGCTAACAAAAATATGTTCTAAGAACGTTTTTCTAACATTCCCATTAAGTTATGAAATCATTATTTCTGAATGTTCTCCGAAGTGTCCAGTTTTTTACATTTTGAAAACTTTTTTTTTTTTAATCTTACTCATGCAAAAGTTAAGGGAACATTCCATTTTATCATTTTGCAAACGTTAAGGGAATGTTACTTTGTATCTTTTTGCAAACATTAAGGGAATGTTACTTTGTATCTTTTTGCAAACGTTAAGGGAATGTTACTTTGTATCATTTTGCAAACGTTAAGGGAATGTTACTTTGTATCTTTTTGCAAACCTTCTTTTGCAAACATTAAGGGAATGTTACTTTGTATCATTTTGCAAACGTTAAGGGAATGTTACTTTGTATCTTTTTGCAAACGTTAAGGGAATGTTACTTTGTTTCATTTTGCAAACATTAAGGGAATGTTACTTTGTATCATTTTGCAAACGTTAAGTGAATGTTACTTTGTATCATTTTGCAAACGTTAAGGGAATGTTACTTTGTATCTTTTTGCAAACGTTAAGGGAATGTTACTTTGTATCTTTTTGCAAACGTTAAGGGAATGTTACTTTGTATCATTTTGCAAACGTTAAGGGAATGTTACTTTGTATCATTTTGTAAACGTTAAGGGAATGTTACTTTGTATCATTTTGCAAACGTTAAGGGAATGTTACTTTGTAGCAAACGTTAAGGGAATGTTACTTTGTATCTTTTTGCAAACGTTAAGGGAATGTTACTTTGTATCATTTTGCAAACGTTAAGGGAATGTTACTTTGTATCTTTTTGCAAACGTTAAGGGAATGTTACTTTGTATCTTTTTGCAAACATTAAGGGAATGTTACTTTGTATCTTTTTGCAAACGTTAAGGGAATGTTACTTTGTATAATTTTGCAAACGTTAAGGGAATGTTACTTTGTATCTTTTTGCAAACGTTAAGGGAACATTCCATTTCATTATTTTGCAAACATTAAGGGAACGTTACTTTTGAATTATCCCTGAACATTCTGAAACATGTAGTTACATTTAAAAAAATGTTAGACAAACATCCAACTAAAACTTTTCAGACAAAATGCTCCATAAACAATGTATAAGTGATGACTTTGCGCTAATGGTTTGAGAATCTTATTACAGACCAGATAACTTTGATGTTGCTAGAAGAATGTTTGTTCATAACCTTGTCAGAATGTCAGCCAAAGTTCTGAGAACATTTCCTGTTCGCTGGGATGCCATTCAACATAATTACCAGATATAAATGTTAGTTGGTATTAGTATATAAGTGAATATAATGGGCTGTGGAAAGGCTAATTCCTGTGTTGTCCTGTGGTTTGTTCAGACATGGCTGCTCATGCTGCAGATCTTCCTCATTCACTCACATCTGCAGTCTTCATCAGGTCTGCGTTCGAGGCGTTTGATCCTCGTATCGGTGCTGTGGGGGGGCGGGTCAGTCGGCTGCCGGGCACAGGAGGGCCGAGCGGGGCTGTGGAGTTAATTGCTAGTTTGGAGGCTGACGCTGAGTGAATCTGGCAGCCTGTGTGCAGAGAGCCAGTGAGATCCTGCTACATATTCACTCTGTCCAAGACGATCGGCGCATCTGTCAGCACGGGACCCGGCTTTGGGGGAACGGGGAGCGGTGCCGTTGCTCTGGGCAGAAGGCGGACGGCGCTGGACACTGACACGGGGCAAAAAGAGCCACATCGCATTTACAACTCAATTACAGCCACCTCGCCGTCTGCGAGAGGACGAGAGGATGCTGTTGGTCACCGCACAGCTGTTTCATGAGTAAAAGCCTTTTCTTTGTCAGTTCGGTTTGTTGTGCTGTCCGGAGACGTCCGTGTGTCCTGCAGCAGATCCGGGCCTCATATTCCCTCATGTTACTTACCTGGTCTGGAGGAGAGCGGCGCGTCTCACCTGCGCTGATGCACAGTGTAGCCACTAATTACAGCCCGGAGATGTTTTTCTCATGCTCTCATTCAGGTCAGAGCCAGTCACATCAAGGTTAGAGTGGCCCACTTCAACCTGCTTTTACTTTCATTGCCATAAAAATAATAGCTCATAAAGACTGCGCTGACCTCTGAGTGTGTGTGTGTGTGGCCTCGCTGCGTTACATCGGCCCTTTCCCATTTACACCTTGCTGTGAATACAAAACACGCTGCAGCTGTTGGGACCGATTTCCATGCTGATTATCAAAGTAAGGCTTCCTCCGTAACACACGAGGAGGAAGACCACATTTGCATCTAATTTCGCACAATGCGACCCAAACACTTGAGTGGTAAGATGTGAAGAGTCACCGTGTGTTATGAGCACATGAGAAGAGAATATAGCTAGAGATAAGGAATTTGTTCCCTTGACTTATCGTGATCGTGTTGTAGTAATATGTTCCCTCATTTTAATTCAGCTATGATTTAACTAAAATGAGGGAACTAATTAATAAGTGGTGTTTTCCTCCACACGTCATGTGCGCAGCTACCTTCTCCAGGCTGGACAAAAGAACTGTTTAAAACAATGGGTGTTTTATTTTAAGGCAAAACATACTATACTATAAATAAAAGCTTATTTTGTCATTTTAAAGTGCCCCTATTATGGGTTATGAAAGGTTCATATTTTGGTTTTGGGAGTCCCCAACAACAGGTTGACGTGCATGCAAGGTCAAAAAACACTTTCATTGTCTTATAATATGCATTTATTTTCACCTTATTTGCTCAACGACTCCCAAACGATTCGCTCAAAGATACATTTTTCCAAACCCCTCCTTTGCATGACCCTAATCTGATCTGATTGGTCGATTTCATTTAAAGCAGTGTTTGTGAGTGCAGTGCTGCTTTGTGTACAGTGTTACCGGGGAAACCGCTATTTTTAATGCTCCAAAAGTGCCACCTAGTGGCAAAGAATGAATTTGCATTTTCATTCAGACCAACGCGAAAAGTCCAACAAGTGGGCGGCAATATGCTAATGTTTCATGTTGACGTCAACAAGGGATTCGTTTTAAAAACGACTCGTTTCTATGATTCAGAGTCGACTCTTTCTTTTGAGAGACAATAACTTTATACACGGTGCACTTTCAGATTTAAAACTTTGCAGGATGTTTTCATTCAGTTGTTACACTGCATGAAAGCTCATTTTCTAAAATCCATAATAGGGACACTTTAATGGAACAGCACCACGGCTCATGCAATGCTCTGACATGCTGCTCCTGCTTCCGATTATTTAGCTAACATGGGCTCTGGGGAAAACATGCACTGCTGATGCATGCAGCGTGAAATGGGCCTTACATTGAACAAAGATCATAGCGGTGGCGAGTGGTTTAACTTCTTAGCAAACTTTAAGATCATTAAAAAATCACACTGTGTGATATGGATCTAATAAACTTAGGTACGACGTGTGTGTAGACTGTACGATGATGAATTGTAGGCTACTATGCTAGTTAGTATAGAAGAACCAAACATCATCAGCATGCAATAGAGCAAGATGAATCACGCTTTGGTAATTGTGGTTTACACATACCGGTCTTCCTTCTTTTCACCTCCAAGGTATTTGAGCTTTAGTGCCATGTCGCACTGATCAATACGTAATTTCATGTTGCATTTTTACTGATCGTCACACATGAGATTTGTCAAGCATTGGGAAAACAATTGGAACAGTAAAAATCCCCAGAAATTTTCAGTTTGATTAGTTTGCGCAAGCATGTTACCAAATAATGTGTACCTTTATCATATTGTCTATGACAAAACGTACAGTTATGATGTTTTATCTTTCGATTTGGTCGGGGTTAGTTTTGAATCAAATATAATGTGATTTTTGGTAATTGAGATCTGGCATCAACTGTGCATTTTCACGCTTGGACGATCGATTCGCAGACAGATTTACTTGCACTCACCCGCATGCCTACAAACAAATGAGAATGCACAACAATGACAATTCATAGCAATAGAGCGCGTGCGCCAATGCTGCCCATTCCCTCCGTAACAGATTTGCAGAAAATGACAAATCATTTTACATACTTATTTCCAACATTTTATGATGTAAGTCTTATGTTACACCTTAAATGACAAGGGAATTTATAATCATGTTAATATTCAGTCAGCAGTGTTGGGGAAGGTTACTTTTAAAAGTAATGTATTACAATATTGCGTTACTCCCTAAAAAAGTAACTAATTATGTTACTTAGTTACTTTTTATTGAAAGTAATGCGTTACGTTACTTTTGAGTTACTTTTTAAATCTGGGCAGGGCTTGCTTGTTTGTTTTTAATATTAAAAGTTCTTCTTGTACAAATATAAAAGCCCTTTCACACTGAAAGTGAAGTGAATCCGGCTCAGACTGAAGTTAATGTAGATTCACGTCTGTACAGTAGAGGACGCAGATCAAACTAATCACATTTGTCTTATTTAACATATTTAATTATTGCAGGTTTGTATAATATTCTGAGTTGCATTTGAGTGTTTTTATTGATTTTGAGGAACACTGAATGTGTTTTTGTGCAGGTGAGATGAGTAAATACATGTTGATATTTAGTCTAGAACTACAGTAAGATCATGTTCACACACAACGCTCTGATTTCTGTCACCATGGCAACACCAGAGCTGTCACTCAATACATCAGAAACAAAGTAACTGTTACTTATTTGAAAAAGCAATTCCGATATGTCCTTGTGAATTTAAAAAGTAATGTGTTACTTTACTAGTTACTTGAGAAAAGTAATCTGATTACGTATTTGTAATGTGTTACCCCCAGCACTGTTAGCCAGTCCTCAAACTCATTCTCTCAAACGTCGTGTAAGCGGAGCATTCACAGCTGGTTTAGACAGAACGGCGCTGTATCATAGACTCTCGGAGCTAGTTTTAGATCAGCAAGCAACATGGTGATGGTGAGTTTAGCACGCCGCTCGTTTCTTCAGCTAATCTAGACATCAGGTGTAGTGAAACATTGCACCTGTCTCTCCAAACGCTCAACAGGGTCGTGTTGGTCATCTGAGTGCTCGAGCGGGGGGGGAGGAGGTTCCAAAACAGTTCATATTGTTTTAGAGTATATTTACTCAGCTGTAGTGGACTCATTATGGAGGCCTCTCTCTTTCTCCATTTTCTCTTTCGTCCGCTGCTTGGGTTGGACGTTGGGAACAATAGGTGTGCAATTATCAGGAGCGGGGCCCGGAGCCGAGCGTTTGATGTG
>CM041796.1:1252184-1254684 GCA_023376895.1 Aspiorhynchus laticeps
CATTTAACAGGTTTTTACTGTAGCATTTTTACAGTCTTTTACCATTAAATTCACGGGTTTTTTTTTACAGTATAGAGGCTACTTCTACTTTTCTCCTCCTTCTCCTCTCAATGATAAATGTGCTGATGTAACAGTAGTGTACTTCTCACTGTCTATTGTAAATCTATTATGTGACCAAACAGTAGTACTTTATTATCACATAACCTCACTGCATTGCATGTTTAATTTACATTACATACATTTACCTTTACATTTAGCAGACGCTTTTATCCGAAGCGACTTACAGTGCATTCAGGCTATACATTTTTATCAGTACGTGTGTTCCCTGGGAATTGAACCCACAACCTTTTGCGCTGCTAACGCAATGCTCTACCACTGAGCCACAGGAACACTAGTAATTTAGTAAGTGGCGTCCAGTTAATGAGATGTTTATTAATAAATGTTGCTGGTAGCAAGCTGTTTGTTCCCATGAGCTACTTCTTCTCTCTGATCAGCCACAGATGTCACAGATTTATTGTTTTTGTCCTGCGATCAAATGTGAGCGGCTTAGACAAATACTGTACACCGTAGCAGTGCTGAGTTTGTAGAATCAGTAATCAAAGTAATGAACAAGTTTCTACTCAATGTTTGCCAACAAATTTGTTGCTAAAAGTTGCTAAATGGCGTTGTGATGTCATCATGATGCAAAAAAAAATTTTTTGTTTATTTATAATTGTTCGTAAAATAATATAAATGCATAAGATAATATTAAAATATAAACAACTATTTTTAAATACAACATTGAATTATTGAATACACATTTTTGTACGATTACAATTAAAGTTTATTATTATTAGTAGCTAGCAGTGTTGGGCAGTAACTAGTAATACTGTAATAATATTACTTTTTGCAGTAACTAGTAGTGTAACTAATTACTAATAAGATTTCAGTAATAATATTACAGTTACTATCCATAAAACAGCTTAGTTACTTTTGATGCCTCGACCCGCTGATTTAAAATCCAACAATCTAATAATTCCTAGATTTATTTCATAATTTGCATGTGATGAGGTGCAGCAGGCGAGCTTGGAATATAGAAAAGCTTAAATTCAGCAGATAGAAATATTGCATTATATTGATTTTGTCAAGAAAAAGATGATCTGAACACTGTTGTGTATTACTTTACTCTGGCTTACATCCCTCTGATCAGCATCTGCTACATTATATTACTATAATTAAAAATATTTTTGGAAAATTAAACAGTTTCTTACAAACTTATGTGATTTGATAAAATAAATTATGAAATATAATCGTATATATGGGTAACGGAGAAATTACAATTAGCTTCCAGCTACACATGATAATTAATGAGATTAATAAAACACTTCTACTTGAATGTCACTGTTAATTATTGAGTGTTTGTAATAACTAATAATGTGGATTTTGGTCAAATGATGAGGCAGAAATATGTTATTAGTAACATTTATGTGGAAGATACACAGTTACAACTTCTGTGTGGCGTGAAGAAACAATGTAACTAATTACTGCTGCCAGAAAGTAACAAGTAAAGTAACAATATTACCTTTGAAAGGAGTAACTAGTAATGAGTAATATATTACATTATTTGAGTAACTAGCCCAACACTGCTAACAAGGTGTATCATAAATGAACAATTACTTAATAATAACAACAACAACAATTGAATAATTATTAAGTTGAACAATTGCAAATAGCAGCTAACTTATTTCACTTGATATATAGTCATCTTTGGTTTCCTCTTTTTGTGTAATTTAGATTAAAAATAAAATGTGTGCCTTTTATTGTTAAAGTCACTTATCAAAAGTTGCCAAGTAAATTTAAAAATAGCTACATTTGTTGCTAGGTGCTTTTGGAAGAAAGGGTTGCTAGGGTCGTATGAAGAGTTGTTAAATGTAGCTGCAAAGTTGGCAACGCTGCTTCTACCGCCGTGTTGCATTTTGTTCGGTTCACGTTCGCTCAAACAGCATGTTTGCTTGTGTATATTCCCGTCAGCAGACCGTGGTTCAGACGAATCTCCACGGCTCTGATCAGCGTCTCAGAAACAACAACTGTTTGAAGAACAGCGAGGCAGAAACGATCAGTTTTAGAAGCGTTTTCAGTTAAAAGAACTGCAGGTTATTTCAGGGAATATTTCTGTCTGTGTCGAGATGCTTGTGTTGTGTTTTGTGACCGTCTGAAGCACAGTGCTGATGGACAGTGTTGCCAACTTAGCAATTTTGACCACCCTAGCAACTATTTTTTCCAAAAGCACCTAGCAACAAATTTAGCAATTTTTAAAATTTACTTGGCAACTTTTAGCAACTTTTAATAAGTGACTCAGACAATAAAAAGGCATGCATTTTCCATCCAAATTACACAAAAAGAGGACACCAAAGATGCACACATCACGTGAATTAAGTTAGCTGCTATTTGCAATTGTTCAATTTAATAATAATAATTGAATAATTGTTCATTTATGATACACCTTGTTAGTAGCTGTGAT
>CM041796.1:1260172-1267672 GCA_023376895.1 Aspiorhynchus laticeps
CCAACTATGTTTTATATGTGTCCCTGCAGCACAAAAGCAGTCATAAGTAACACAGGTATATTTGTAGCAATAGACAACAATACATTGTATGTAAATTTCCAACCATAAATATATCAAAACTTAATTTTTGATTAGTAATATGCATTGCTAAGAACTTCATTTGAACAACTTTAAAGGTGATTTTCTCAATATTTAGATTTTTTTGCACCCTCAGATTCCAGATTTTCAAATAGTTGTATCTCAGCCAAATATTGTCCTATCATAAACCATACATCAATGGAAAGCTTATTCAGTGTTCAGATGATGTATAAAACTCACCCTTATGACTGGTTTTGTGGTACATATGAATGCATAGAAAAAGAAAGTAGTACATTCAGAATCCCAAAATCCTAGAATAGTTTCAGTAACTATACCATACACACACACACACACACACACACATACATTACATACTGTCTCTAGTCCCTCCACACAAACAGGTCTGTCGGCTGTAGAAAGGGAACTTGGCCTCTGCTACAGTCAAGACAGATGAGATTGTGACAGCTTTCTCCTCTCTCTGCTGTCTCCATGGGAGGCTCATATGAAGAGTGTGTGTGTGTGTGTGTGTGTGTGTGTCATACTGTGTAAACTTGGGGCAAGAGATCCAGGCTTGGGGAAGATAAAGACCTCTCGCTAGAATGTAAACACTCTGTGAAGTGGCGCTGGGGTCAGCGGCTGTCATACACACACACACACACACGGGGGTCAGGGTTAAGCAGCGTTCTCTTTAAGGGCTGCTTTCCCTCTTAACCCCTTCGGAGGGCAGACCGTCAGTGCAACGCAGTGGAGAAAGACGTTTGATAAAGTGTACTGCGGTGCTGGAATGAGGACGCGATCAGCCTGCACACATACAGACACTCACAGAGTTCACTTCTATGTCTATCAGAAACATTTCAGAGTTAAGCCCAAAATTTACATCGCCTGTCTGCGTTACGCTCCATTTCATGGACAGCATGAGTGACGTCATGTTCGATGCTTGACGTAATGATTAGGGTTGTGCCGATAGACGATAGTATCTTGTATTGACGATAGTCAAAGAAATCGCCTGTGGCTGATGCCACTGACGACAGCAATAAGATTATTATTATCAGGCTATCTAATTAATATTAGGGCTTATTTGTTCCATCATATTTCCTTTCCCGTGTTTTTACAGTGTTGCACGTTATAACCAATCACACGATTGAGTTAATGAACATGCATGTACATGCAATGTAAGTATAAGAGATTTATTCATAGCTTCACTGATTACGGAGTCTAGTTATCAGTTGCCATACTGGAAAACTCCTCACGGAGCACTAATCAAGGAGCATTACACTAAGTTACGATTCTTAAGACAATGTAGTAAGATTAACACGATTGAAAACTCACATCTTACTGGTTAAAGAAAACATTAAAGTGTAAAGAAACAGTAACATCCCCACATCCCTATCGCCAGAACCCATTGGGAATGGCCTATTTCAAGCTACCACATCTATCATCCAACTGCACATTGATCTACTCTACAAAGAACAGCTACAGGTTTACATTGTTCAATGCCCCCAAAAATCCCATTGTTCTTGGTTATCCCTGGTTAGCCATCCATAATCCCAACATTCCTTGGACTCTGCCAGTGGTCAATGCTTTCCACAATTGCCATACTGCAATACTCACATTGAACCTTATTAACTAATAACCATTTAACTACCTTTCCAGAGTGTTATCAAGATCTCTCAGTGGCCTTCAGTAAAATCAAAGCTTCAGAACATCCTCCACACCAGGGATCTCCAACCCTGCTCCTGGAGAGCTACCGTCCTGCAGATTTCAGTTCCAACCCTGCTCCAACACACCTGTCTGAAATTAACAAGTGGCCTTGAAGACCTGATTAGCTGATTCAGGTGTGTTTGATTGGGGTTGGAGCTGAAATCAGTAGGACAGTAGCTCTCCAGGAGCAGGGTTGGAGACCCCTGCTCCACACAAACACAGACCGTGGGATTGCGCCATTGATCTACTGCCAGATACTACCTTTTCCCAAGAGCAAAGTATAACCTTTACCGATACCTGAAACAAAGGCTATGGGAGAATATATAATATATTGAAGCACTCTCTACCTCTCCTGCTGCAACAGGGTTTTTCTTAGTTGAGAAAAAGCTGCCATCTTCAATTCTTTATGAATTAAATCCTGAAAGACCTCCTGAATCACTATGTCACCGACAATGATACAACAATCTGTTATATTCCCACTCCGAGTAGGAACACACTTATCAAGTCCACCAATTCTTACAGTGTCTTATTTCACACCAACTGTATGTCAAATCAGAAAAATGTGAATTCCACAAAACCACCATCTTCTTCCTGGGCCATGCTCTTAACCCCAAGGGTGCTGAAATGGATCAAACAAAACAAGTATAAAAAAATGACAACAATACAGCTCGGTTGCCAATCCCCTGACCTCCCTGCTAAAAGGCAAACCCAGTTGATCCAAGCCACTAATACATCTTTCCATATTTCTATGGAGCCATACTCTCATAAAGACATGATCTGGCCAAGCTTTAACTTTGTGCCTTCTATTCCCGTAAACTGCCGAACTTAAGTATCACTCTGGAGACTACTATCATTCAAGGCTTCCTTAAACGAATGGAGACACTGGTTGGAAGGAGCCAAGCATCTACTTACAGTACTCACAGTTCATAAGAATCTAGAATATATCTGGTCTGGTAAATGTCGTAATTCTTTAGGTGGGATATCATGACAGACATCAAGAACGCTCAACAACCTGGCGTGGTACCCACCAACTGTCCTGCTAGTGAATTCCTTGCACCTGTAAACCTACGTACACAAGCTATATAATGGATTCAGGACACCCTGGTATCAATCGCACCAATGCCATGGTCAAACTATGATTCTGCTGACCAACACCATCCGCAGTTACCTCCAGATATGTCCAAGGGTGCCCAGTATGTGCTCAAACCCGTACACCTTGAAAACTCCAGATGAACTTGGTCCTGTATTGGCATAAATTCCATCACTTACCTGCCCCTTCGAATGGCTTTACCACTGTCATGGTCATAATGGACAGATTTTGGAAGTCTTGCAGGTTGGGTTCCCTTAAAGGACTGCCCAGTGCAATAGAAACTACAGAAATCATTTTGAACCATGTTTTCAGAATCTATGGTCTACCTGAGGATATCGTCTCAGAAAAGGGAACCCCAATTTACCTCCTCGGTATGGAGATCTTTCTGCCATCAACTGAACATCAACACAAGCTTAACCTCTGGGTACCACCCTCAATCTAATGGACAAGTAAAGAGACTAAACCAAAAAGCTGGCAGATTCCTACATGCCTATTGCTATATGTTCCAAGACCAATGAAACAATTTCTTACTATGGACAGAATACATACAAAACGCCCTCATCCATTCCTCCACCAGTCTCACACTCATTGAATGTGTCCTAGCTTACCGACATCCATTGTTTCCCTGGACTGGACAGCCATCTGATGTTCCTGAAGTGGACACTTGGTCATGACACAGTGAGGAGGTTTGGGATGCTGCCCATGTAAGACTCCAACAAGCCATTCAGTGTCAACGCATCAAAGGCTTTCTACCAAAGATCGCAAGCTTGGCCTCCCCTGCAAGAAGTTAAGTCCTAAATTTATTGGCCCATTTAAAATCAAACACATAAACTCTGTTGCCTTTTGTCTCCAACTCCCAGCTTCTTACAGAATCTCACACACTGTCCATGTTTCTTTCCTCAAGCCTGCTCATCCTCCCACCACATCCACAACCACTGGATTCTGACAGAAGTCCAGCTTACCTTGGGTGCGTTTCCCAAAAGAAACTATGGTCGCAAGTTCCGTCGTTACCAATAGAGTTCAATGGGAATTACCACCATAGTTAGCTAACTATGCTTTTGGGAAACGCACCCCTGGTCAGGTGTAGAGGCTCAGAGGAACGTTCCTGGCTTTCTGCCATTTTGAAAATAAGTCTATTTTAGCTGAATAAGTCTATGCCTCCAAAAATATCAAAATTCATTTTAGTTTAATAATTTAAAGAGGTGCATTTGTCATTCCAAAAATGATAGTATGTATTGATTTTGTAGTTTGTAATTTTGTATCTGGTTAAAAAACAAACAAAAAAATTATAAAAATAATAATTGAAAGCTTTTGTTCCACATGTCATTTCTACAAAGAGTTCATCTCTTCTGGGATGGTATATACAAATCACACGCTTATCTCGCGACGTCTGAGATTGATGAAAGCACAGGTGGTTGGTCAGCACTTATGTTTGTAAAATCCTTTCTGTTCGTTTAGTCTGCCTATGAGGATCAGCTGCGTGTGCACCTCTAGAAGAACTTTGATGTGTGCAAGAGGCAGCGATCCTGTTATTTTTAGATAAGAAAAGGCGACATTAAATGCTCTGTTGGCCGGTGCCTTGGTTGGGGATATTTGTACGAGCACATTTGTTTGACTTCATGTCACAGATTGTTTATTAAGTATCTCTGCACTAATACGCTTCACATTTTTCAATTTCTTCATAAGACTCTTGCGATTAAGTCCTACAAATGAACCCATTTAATTCCTGCAGTGCAAATAAATCTCAGGCATCGCAAAATCAAGAGCATCAGTTCGACTCAATCTAAACGCTCTCAGCAGAGCGAAAGTCTTCAATGTGTTCATCATAACATTGGCTCTCATAGTAATATACACACAGCCTCTTGTGTAGAGGGAGGTGTTTATACTCTTGTGATCAAAGTGCTTAAGTGGTGCATAACAACATCTATTCTGCTCCCTCGTCTCTCTCGGTCCTAAAGACTCTGATCACCAGGGTGATGCTTCTGTGTTATCCCATACAACACACTTAACAAGTACTTAAAGCAGCTTCTGCGTTGATGAACGCGGTCTGAAATATGACAGTGGTTGAATGGATGCAACTACGACCAGCTCTTAGACCATCTTTGTTATCTGACTCGATGGACAGTAAGTAGATCCTCAGGGCAAAAATAACAGCATCTGCATTTTGTCAGACTTATCTGTCCTTCAGCATTTGACTTCAGGATCCGACCAACACTATTTTGGTCTCCAGCCTTGCAGTCATCTTCATATGTGAAAAACCAGATAGTAGCCAATCATTTAAAATGTAATGAATATAAATATCACCATTTTAAAATTCATTCCATTCAAATTCCATTTGTAAATTCTTAAACTGGAAAAAATTCACAATTCAATCTCAAGTGAATAAAGCAGCACCTTATTTCTTGTATGAGTGGACATACAATCCTTGATGTTTATTTGATTTGTTTACATATTTTTGTTGATTGTATGAATATGGTTGTATTATTTTTACATTGTATTACTTGTGTTGCTTTTAAATGCACAGTTGATTTGCTTAAGGTTGTGTTCATTAAAACCTAGACTAATGAATATGGTTCCATCTTTAATGTTAATGTTATTTCATTATGCACATAAAACGGCATCGTTTTGTTGTTGTCATGACTCTGTTTTTAAGCAAAACAGCAAAAAAATACAATATTGTGTCTAAATATATAACTTCTTGTTGAACTGATGTATTAAAACAGTATCACATTTGCAATCATGCTTATAATCAGGAAAAAACACTTGCTTGTTATATTGCTTAACTATCATATAAGAACTTTTGCCCCTTATCTTGAATTTCAGTTATCTTCTAAATAGGCTACAAAGCATGTGCTCTCAAGGTATGTTTTTATTTGTTTTGTTTTTTTAGTTAGAGACAATCTCAGCTTCCACATCGTTAAAACAACAATTACAGTAATATGCATATGGCACACCCCTACTCTACAGGCCAATTGCAAAAAGTCCAAAGAACAATGTTTAGCTGAAGTTGGTCCACAACAGGTGCAAGTGAGTCAAAGCAACTAAAAGTCTGCCCTGTGTGCAACAGATATCAATCCAGGGGATAAGACATGGAAAAACATTAGCTGAGTTTCAGTATGACAAGGTGAAAAATGGAGTCTCACACCAACCGCTGATAGTTCCACTCCAGTGGACTATTGATTCTGTGATGGGACAAGCAGAAGACAGTGACGTCTCAGGGGAGCTGGTGGCACTTTAACTGGCCCTCTGGAGTACGACAAAGACTGTCATCCCAACAGTGTGAGGAGACGGCCATGCGAACCAGCGCTTATTAAACTGAGACAATAGTCTGAGATGGATGGACTTGTGTCCCAGGACAACTTTCACTTCGGCTGGAGATCCTGCTTCACTGGATCCATTCCCAAGGCTTTAAGTACAGCGAGGTGGTGTGGATGAGGGCACTCAAGCACAGGGACCTAGAAGCCAGCAGTACATTGGAAATCAATATACAAGACAGCTTTATTAACAATGGCAGCTGCAAGCAAGTTCCACTAGAGCATGTCCTGAGGAGTTATTCTCATGTTGCTTCTACATTTGCAATGCGACATACTCTCCTAACAGATGACTAAAGGTCTTGATGGCAGTTTTGGTCATGCAAAGGCAAAACGCTTAAATCAAAAGCCTGACGAACATGCAAAGACACTCAAATCTAAACATTATGACTTCTACTAGAGTTGTGCCGATAGGGGATGATGCCACTGACAATAGCAAGATGGTTAGTATTATTATCAGGCTCGTAATTATTATTTGTTCCATCATATGTATTTTTCCGCATTTTTACAGTGTTGCAAATTCAGTGTTCCCCACAGGATTTTGTGAGACTTGTGGCGGCAGGTGACGTCACATATTAATTTGCATATTTGTGACGTCATTGCGTCAAGTTTGCGTTCAGATGAGTTTTGGCACTTCAGATCTGTTCTACTCTATGAAATGTCACATACTGTAATACAACTGAATGCCCAATAAAGCTGTTCACATTATATTTTCTGTTGTCATACATAAAACAAGTATAAATAGTAAACACGACCCATTAATACAACATGTTAACCAGGAATCACTCTCACTCCTTAAATCCTGATTTATAATCGCGACATCATCTGATAAAATCAATATACATCTAACACACTAAAAAGCTACTATATATAAATACGAATTCAGTCATATGAAAAAAAAATGATTTTAGCTTTACGCTGGAGTTAGTTCACTTTCTGGCCAAGAAACTAAGTAATTAAACAATTAAATAAATTAGCACAATAATATCGTGCTAATGTTATGACAATTGAGCATATCGCCCAACACTAACTTCTATTAGTGTTTTGGGGCTAATTGGCAGACTTGGGTCTACTAGACAGACATGCGTCCCATTGAAAGATGTGGTAGATCATTCCAGCAGAACAAGAGTCCATGTGACAGGCCACTGGAAGGAAGAGACGTCAATGAAATCAAGACAACGCGGGTCAGATGCCGTTAATGGTTGAACAGCCACAACACACAGGCGGGGCAATTAGTTTGCCTCATTATCAGTGGAGTCTCATTATCAGAGTGAACAGGAGCTTAGACCGCTGGAGATCGATGAGGAAGGTCAGTGTATC
>CM041796.1:1272672-1326477 GCA_023376895.1 Aspiorhynchus laticeps
CTAAATAGGGACATAGTAGCATACTTAAAGTTTGATGTAAAGTTCACTTAAAGAGTATACTTGCAGTATAAAACTACTAAACTAGTAGACGATACTTCAAAGTGTACTAAAAATGCTACTACAAGTATTTAATTACTATAACTATAAGTTCACTTTTAGTATAGTTGCAGTACAAGCTACAAACATTGATGTAAACTAGTTGTGTACTCAAAGTTTACTACTGTTATACTTAAAAGCATACTTTTATATACTAGAAAGTGGGCCAATTTAGTCCCAATGAGTATTGAAATAGTACACTTACAAGTATACTACTAGACGAGTACATTACTTACTACATAAAGTATACTTAAAAAATATACTTGAACTTTACTTAAGTATACTTACCCCCGGTTTCACAGACAAGGCTTAAGCCTAGTCCTAGACTAAAATGTAAGTCTGAGCCGTTTCAACTGAAATAAACCTGCACTGATTGATCTTAAAATATATCAGTGCCTTTGTTTTGTCTCAAGATGCACACCAGTGATGTTTTTTTCTAAGCATGTTTATAAAAGTTACTTAAATGTCCTAATTGAACTATGGCCTAATCCTGGCTTAGTCTAAACCCTGTCTGTGAAACCGGGCCTTTATAAAATAAACTTGAAGTATACTACTTTTTGGTAAGGGTGTGTCTCACCTAGTTGCCCATTGATGGCAACATTGCTCAAAAAGCAATGTTCAGCCTAATATCAGGCAATTCTGGTTAGCAATCTTTCCAAACATATAGCCATGCAGCTCATCTGGAGCAATGATTGGAAGCGGCGTTTTCTCAATCGGAGCATATGAAGAGAGACGTCAGACTGCTGTTGTCTGCACGGGGCTTTAAGATAAAAGAGGCGATCTATACGCAGACTCACAAATCCCTCATGAATCTCCAAGTCTCTTAGCTGCACTCGGATGGAAGATGTGACCTAATGAAGCAACAAAGGCAAAATAGGATTTGAGCTGAGGTTATTAGGCCAGAGCTCAAGCCCCCGTCAGGACAGAAGAGGACCCTTCGAAAACACATCAGCCGCAGAAGCAGATCTGAGATCAGTGCCGCTCCTGACCGAGATGAGCAGACGGCGGAGCTGATGATCTCAGATCAGTTCAACCAGAGTGCACCACACACATCACTACACACCGCCTCCGATTATATCACACGGCGTCGCGTAACACTACGCTCGACCTCGATTCTGCTGGCTTCATTCATCTCAGTTTCTGTCAAATTCGATATGGTGAATTTATAGATGAGGTTTCCATAATCCATGAATTCGACTTGATCAGATCTCCTTGCCAATATGAAACTGATTTAATAATCACTAATGCCACTATGTAGCTTCCAAGTACGTGTGAACAGAAAGACAACAAATCCCTCATGAAGCATTGCTGAAGCTCAAACATGACGCAAGCAATGTCAATGTCATGGGTTTGATTTCCAAGGAACGCATGAACTAATAATAATAATACATTTTATTTGTAATGCGCCTTTCTTAAACTCAAAGCGCTATGAACTGATAGAATGTGTGCCTGGAATGTAGGTCCCTATGAAATCAGTTTTATTTTTTCCTAAATTCCATTTTTCCATTTTATTTTTTCTGGATTCCATTTTTTATTTTTTATTTTTTTAACTCTTTTTTTTATTGGTTACATTTTATTAACCAAAAATCATGTCTAATTAAATAAAATCATGAAACGTATACAATTTTATATCAGTTTATTAAAGGTTTATGGCCCTATGAAAGGTTAATTTTTTTCTCACGTTCTGTTTTATTGTTACCAAATTCTGTTTAAGCATGTCTAATTATTTGAATGCATAAAAACAACTTAAAATTATTTAAATTAATTTTTAGAATTACCCTATGAAATGTTTTTTTTTTCCTTAGAAATTCAGTGTTTTGTATTTTTCTGGTTATAAATTGAAGGCATAAATATTAATTTAATTTATTTTTTATTTAAATGAAAATTAAACAAACTTTATTTTTGCCAAACAAAGTTACTATTAAAATGAAAATATAAAAGAAATATTGTGCGATTATTCCTTAATAAAATACAATTTTAATAATTTCAGTAATAGTAGTAAATACATTCTACTGAACAATAGTAACATGTCTTCAAGTTAAACCGAACTTTTATTTTGCCGTGAATACCTTTATATTTCTGTGTATATATGATACGACACTAGTTTTACTCAAATGAAACGGTAAAATGCTCCGGAAGTGACTTTGTAGATGTTGTTCGTGTAATTATGTCCTCATTTACTGAGACGACAGACGCTTAAATCACGGCAAGCGTCACGTGCGCTTTAGTATGTAGTATTTAGTATGTAGTATTTAGTATGTAGTATGTAGTATGTAGTATTTAGAATGTAGTATTTAGTATGTAGTATTTAGTATTTAGAATGTAGAATTTAGTATTTAGAATGTAGTATTTAGTATTTAGAATGTAGTATTTAGTATGTAGTATTTAGAATGTAGTATTAGATGTAGTATGTAGTATTTAGTATGTAGTATTTAGATGTAGTATTAATGTAGTATTTAGAATTAGTATGTAGTATTTAGTATGTAGTATTTAGAATGTAGTATTTAGAATTTAGTAGTAGTATTTAGTATGTAGTTAATGTAGTATTTAGATGTAGTATTTAGTATTTAGAATGTAGTATTTAGAATGTAGTATTTAGAATTTAGTATGTAGTATTTAGTATGTAGTATTTATGTAGTATTTAGAATTTAGTATGTAGTATTAGTATGTAGTATTTAGAATGTAGTATTTAGAATTTATGTAGTATTAGTATGTAGTATTTAGAATGTAGTATTTAGAATGTAGTATTAGTATGTAGTATTTAGTATGTAGTATTTAGAATGTAGTATTTAGAATGTAGTATTTAGAATGTATGTAGTATTTAGTATGTAGTATTTAGATGTAGTATTTAGAATGTAGTGTAGTATTTAGTATGTAGTATTTAGTATGTAGTATTTAGTATGTAGTATTTAGTATGTAGTATTTAGAATGTAGTATTTAGAATTTAGTATGTAGTATGTAGTATTTAGTATGTAGTATTTAGTATGTAGTATTTAGTATTTAGTATGTAGTATGTAGTATTTAGTATGTAGTATTTAGTATGTAGTATTTAGAATGTAGTATTTAGAATGTAGTATTTAGTATGTAGTATTTAGTATGTAGTATTTAGAATGTAGTATTTAGAATGTAGTACTTAGTATTTAGTATGTAGTATTTAGTATGTAGTAAACGAAACCATGCTTTGTCGCCATTCATTCACACAGAGACACGCAGAACACAAAACTCATATTTAAATAGTCTTTTTTGCTGCTTAATATTTACAGATACTAGTCCATATCACAATTTTATTTACGTATACTGACCTTTTGATTAATTCATCCAAACTTTGACAAATTCCATGACATGCTGCGTTACACCGTGTCCACACCAGACGCGACGCGACAGAATCAATCAAATATCACAGCCAATCAGAAGCGTGTGTGGGCGGAGCCTCTCTGGAAGCACACTGCACTCGTAACGAAATGGATACGTTTATAATCTAATTCATAAATATTAAAGCTTTTTAACATCATTAAGTGTACATACTGAGTGACTGATAACATCTCTGTTATGGAATACACTCGGCGAGTTCACAGTTTTAACGGACATCTTTAATTTAATTTATTTTCAAGATCTGACGTAAACTATCTATTGTGGCTATAAGGTCACGCAATATGATATTTAAACTCATATTAGACACGTTTAACTTTGAATAAAGCACATAATAGCCTAAGATTATCACTGTCATATAGTTTGTATGTTGTTGTTCCAGCCGCGACTAAATTAGAAATTTTGCGTGTCGTGGCTAGTTAGGACAAAACCTCTGATTAACATGGAAAAGATACTTTTTATCGCGTATCGCGGCGTTGCGTCGCGTGTAGTTAGGACACGGTGTTATACAGTAAATTCTACTTTTATGACTGGATTCCGTCCGCGTTTTCCGCATCCTTGAATGCAACGCAAGTTGCTTTGGATCTGTCAAACGCGTGAACGTAAATCAAATTAGATCAAAGACATTTTTGGTAGACATTTCTGGTAGAACACTTGCTTTTCAAAGGCACAGTCTCTGGTGCAGCTAGAGCTAGTGTGCGGTGGAATCGGCGTAATTGTTCTCTGTGGGCCGAGTAGCTGCCGCCAAAGCGCTGCCTCACGCTCATGTGTTGTGATTAGCAGGTAATGATCTTTGATCTAATGCGCTGACTGGGAAAGTGCGGCTCCGATAGAATTCCGGTAGATGCTCGGTCGACCTGGAGCCAGTGTCAGCTCTCATTAGGGCTGCCGTCTCCGTGACCCCCCATCCGCTCAAGCGGGGCCCCTCCTCTCAGCTGGAGAGCCCCGCGTAATGATATCAATAGCAGCAGGGGTGCAATGAATACAAATCCGCATGCAGAATGTTTGGACAAGAATCCTCTCCCAAGCCCCCCACCAACGAGGCTCTGTCCCTCTCCGGGACACAAAGGGCAGAGTCAGTCCTAATCCGGTGGACACACTGATGTCCAAACTCCCTCCAGTGGTGGGGAGTAAAGTTACATGTAACTAAATTACAAAATAAATGTAATTATAATCAGTTACAGTTAAGGTCAATGCACACTGAGTCCGAAATTTTCGCATGTTAAAAAAATAAATACGACCTCACGTTGTGTCAATCACGTTTAACACACTGCCTCCGAAACTTTCGTCCGTCAAAAATAAATTCGGATCAGGTTCGATTTTCTGCGTTTTCGCATCCGTAGCATGCATTTTGATATGAAAGGATGGGGAATATGAAAAATAACGCACACGAAAATTTCGGACTTTTGACCTTTACTGATAAAAATGTGTCATTAAATTACAGTTACTTATGAAAATGTTAACGATTACAAACGGGGTTACATCTGAATATTTTCAAACACATACAGATTTAATTGACTTCTTTTATAAATTGCAGAGACTGCTCTAAAATATGAGACACCAATGTTTCAGAAGTTTAGGACACATGCTACTTGGGTTTATGTATATGTTTATTTTTTTAAAGTATCAGTTTTCTTCAAAGCGATGTTAGATGCCAGTGTTTCCCATCATAACTAATCAAAGATATACCCCCGGTTTCACAGACAAGACTTAAGCCTTAAGGACAATAACCTCTCTCTCTGTATTTAAATCACAAATTAAAACCTACTTGTTGACCCAATACTATCAGTCATATGTTCTTTAGACACTCCTCTCATCCTATACTACCAGCTGAGTATTTTCGTTTTGTGTATTTTTGTTGCATTTTCTTTTCTTTGTTTGTTACTTATTGACATTATCTTTTTTTTTTCTATTGTTACTTATACTATGTCTGTATCTCTATTTTCTGTACATAATTGTACCATGATATGCAACTGTAATCATATCTATCCCCGGACTGGGCAACAGTCTACTGTCCTGATTAACTGATTGTGAAAGGACTGTTACGATTATGTGAATCGACTGTCTACTGTGTTTCTGCATTTGTACAGTGTCCTTGAGCTTGGGGAAGGCGCTATATAAATTAAACATATTAATATATTATAAGCCTAGACTAAAATGTAAGTCTTAGCTGTTTCAATTGAAATAAACCTGCACTGATTGATCTTAAAACATATCAGTGCCTTTGTTTTGTCTCAAGATGCACCCCAGTAATGTTTTTTTTCTAAGCATGTTTATAAAAATTACTTAAATGTCCTAATTGAACTATGAGCTAATCCTGGCTTAGTCTAAACCCTGTCTGTGAAACCAGGCCTTGATTTCAAAAACAGCATCATAGCTACTAAACTATTTCTTGTTTTGGTTTTAAATCTGTATTTAACCTCAGAATGACCTCAAAGTAAGTCTTATTTTGTGGTTGCTGTGCTTTAAAATTAAATTATTATTTAATTCAAGTGATGAAGGATTTCAAAAATGACCGTAATTAGTGTTGAGTACTGTAAGATTGATTAACCCTGCCTGGTTTACATGTTTAAAAATGATTAACACTTGAAAACATTACAAATTTAGAAAAGTAATCAAAAAGTAATCAGTTACATTACTTTAATAAAGTAATTGAAATAGCTACTCTACTTATTACATTTTAGATAGAGTAACTGTAAACAGTTAAAGCTGCGGATGACTCGGATTAAACCGAGTCATAAAGCTGATTACATGACATGCTGATGAATCAGATTAGTTGCAATTAACAGCATGTATCAATATTTGTTGGGAAAAGTAACAAGACATTCAGCTACGTGATTATAACACTGAATAGACAAAGCTTTATAAGAGAAGTTCTGAACCTTTTTGACTCTAAGTCCCCGCTTTGTCCAAGACTACATCTGAAGCCCTGTACCTCACAATATCGCAATAATCAATATATCGACTTATCGCGCAATATATGTACATGACCTCAATCATTTTTGGTGACGCAATATATCGCCCATTATATTTATTTAAAAATGTATGTTTTGTACATTCCACTTGCGCCTGTGTCTTTTGCAGCTTCTTGTACATAACGTGGTGTAGTCATGAGGTGCTCGTTCAGATTTAATCTGCAGATATGGGTCCGGATTCACGAAAATCTTCTTAAGAAATAAGTTAAGAAATTTCTTAAGATAAATTCCACGAAGTTCGTAAGAAGTGCAATTCTTGAAAAATTATTAATAAGTTCTTAAATATATTCTTAAGAACATCTTCTTAAGAAGAAAATGACCGTCTTTATCGGAGTGAAGACATGACGCATTGATAAACTCGCACTGTCTTTTTGCGCTTCCTGCAGATTACCCTAATTATTATAATAAGTACGCACATTTTTTGGGCGACTTTGACTGGTGCTCAGCTTCACGTTTTTAATGCAGCGTGTTTTTGAACAGCTGTCGCTGCAGCGATCGGTTTAAATCAAGTTTTATTTGTCACATACACGACTATACAGAGATTGTATAACCAGCAGTGAAATGTGAGTCGGGTCCACTCCATGGACAGTGCAAATATTGTAGAATACAACACAAGGGAAGTATGCATAAAATAAAATGAATAAAAAATAAGATATAAAGAACAAAATATAAAGTATAAAAGAATGTGCATGACAGTATGCTGTAGAATTAAATATTAAGATAAGCATGACTGTACGAGAGAGTAATGTGCAAACAGGTTGAACATGGTTGACATGAAGCAGCAATCACAAAAAAATTAATATAAAAAATAAGATAAGATATCAAGACACAGAAAGTGTTGTGTGCAAATGACACTGTCAGTATGAGGTAGAGAATAATGAGTGTGAATTAGAGGTCTTCACGGAGGACCCGGGACCCGTACGGGTTCGGGTCTATATTTTAAATGGTCAGTCGGGTCCGGGTCGGGTCCCAATCTATTACTTCGGGTCCCGGGTCTTTTTAACATTGTGTGTAATACCCGAGTCGATCGGAGAACACCGCACCCGCGAGTGATCAGGGTCAGTCAGCATGCGTGTGTGTAACTTGCAGTTTGTAAAATTAGGATGAGAAAAGTGTGAGCGGGAAATAAGGTGGAAGAAAAAAAAAAACACGCGTTACCTCAGCCGCCAGAAGCAGAGCGCGGGCGGAGTTAATGTAGTACTGCAAGCGGACGGTGATCATGGATTCCTTCATGAGTGATGTGGAAAAAAACCTGAAACAAAACTGAAGAGATGCACCTGTTATTGAACACGCACGCAGTAGAGTGTAACGAACTTCTAATTCTGTGCGTTTTTTGCTAAAAAAAAAAAAAATTGCTCCGAGTCTTTATTACAACCAACAAAAAGTATCGTTATTGTAGATCAAGGGTAAAGTAACAGTCGAAGTTGACTCGAGATGAAAAAAACCTCAAGTTGCATTAGTCATCCGTGTCCGTGACCGAGTACTTTTGAAGCTGGAATAATGAGTGATTAAAAGCTCTTTCAGACAGCAAAGGAGGACACCTAACATGGATGGACATTTATTGACAAGGAGGATTGTATGCATCGCAGTCAGGGAGAGGGCTACTAACGTGTTAAGGAAAAAAGTTTTTTTTTCGCAACATGTTTATTGACTTAATAGCATTTGCTGTGCAATGTGTGCCGATCGGGACGGGTACAGTCGGGTCTGTGTCTTCCCAGCGGGTTCGGGTCCAACTTTCGAATAAGGTCGGTCCGCGTCAGGTCCGGGTCGTACATTTAAGGCATTTCTCGGGTCTGCACGGGTTCGGGTCCACTTTCAAATAAAATACGTCCGGGCGGTTCCGTGCAGCATATTTACGGATCTCTTCGGGTTTGGGTACGAATTTTTGGAACCGTGAAGACCTCTATTGTGAATATCTAACTGATTGTTAGTGATTATGAAGTAAGTCAGATTCTTTAATTCATTTTTGTGCTGTGTTTTTCGCTCTCATCCGAGTGAACGCTTCCGGTATGTGTGTCCGGCGCTGCTACAGCAAACGCGTCCTGTGAATCGGCACATTCAAATGCGCGGCATACTGCCAAAGATTATGTCGTATTTATAAGCTAAAATAAAAGCGTCCAATTAAAGCTCTCTATCTGACTCGTTGTTGTAGAGTTGCTACTGAGTTTTGAAGTCAGCAAAAAGTAGCGTCACACATAGGCTAATCATAACCGATCATTGTTTACATCATCGCTGTCACTTCAGAAAACTAGTGCACATCCCTAATAATAGTCCTACTATGTATTATATGTAGCTAATGTTGTTGCAATGCTTAAATATAACAATTAATTTGAAATAACCCAATACATTTATTAAATAATTCTTGCTGTTTGGGATTTAAGACAAGTCCTAAATTTAAGAAGTTATTTACGATGATTTTTAAGAAGATTCTTTTCAAGAATTTGAATACTTCTTAAGTTTTGTCTTAAGAACAATCTTATGAAGAAGATTTTTTGGGAATACAAAATATTCTTAATTTTTTTCTCAAGTTAAAAAATAAGAAGAAAATGGCTGTTAAGAAGAAATTTGTTTTGTGAATCCGGCCCCTGACGACTAAGTAGTGTGTGTTTTTCAGCAATAGTGTGCACCCTTAATTTACAGAGAAAAGAAGGTCAGGGAAAAATCTGTCGATGGAAAGTTCTTTGTGCATTTTTCTTTTTTTCTACTTTGCACTTTTTGATAGAAAATGTTTATTTACTATTTAAGCAAGTTTTTTAAGGTGTCTAATATTTTGATACCTAAATTCCATGATCTAAATATTCTTAAAAATTAAAAGTTTGTTGTCATTTGGAAGTGTGTAGGCCTTATTATGCTGTTACATTATGATTATATATTCAGTGGCATAAAATGGTCTTTAAAATGACAATAATATCGCAATTATTTCTGAACAAAAACAAAAAGTTGTTATCGTGACAGGCCTAACCTCGAGTAATTCTGTTGTAATCATACCTACAAACTCCAGACCAGCAAAAGTTTTTCTCTTCTAAAAATTTATTGGAATTCATATGAGGCTTGATTCATGAAAATAAGATACAATTTTTACGTTTGAAGTGCAATTCTTGAAAAATGCTTAAGAAGTTCTCTAAGTAGTTTTTTAAGCAGAAAAAGACAGTCTTCATCTGATTGAATAAATGGTGGTTCAGATAAACTCAATGAAAGCGCTTTAAGGGTAGTCTTGTTGCACTGCCTGCAGATTACTGTAATAATCATTATAAGCGTGCACACTATTTTTGTCACCACCTTTCGTTCACGTAATGCGTCGTGTTTTCAATAGTTATTTTTAAGAGCTTGTCAACAGATGCAGAGATTTGTTCATTCATTTGTGCACGGTATTATTTACTCTCTCCATAGAGTGAACGACCCAGGTGAAAAACAAGTGCACTTCCATCATGTGCTTAAAGTGCTCTATGTTGGCGCACTAATTTTGTACTTAATATACTAAAAATGATCCTTTAGTACTTCTTAAGATAAACTTAAGATCATTTAAGTGTACTCAACTGTGCTATTTTGAGACACTATGAATATGAACTAACATACTATCTTTGTATTTAAAAATGTATTTAGTCTCCACTTGAGTGTACTAGTGAATGAAAGGTGGATTCAAGTGTACTACAAGTGGCGACTAAATACATTTTTAAATACAAAGATAGTATGTTAGTTCATATTCATAGTGTCTCAAAATAGCACATTTGAGTACACATAAATATGAGCAATCATTGTTTGCATTATAAGTCATTTGTGTAACTTGCGTACATCCCTAATAATATATCCATACTATTTATTATATTTAGCTAGTGTTATGTGGTAATGCTTACAACAATTAATTTAAAATAAAATAAATTAATTAAATCCATCTTACCTGTAGGGATTTAAGACAAGTCTGAGGCTAATCCTAACTTTAAGAATTTATTTACGATGATTTTTAAGAAGATTCTTTTCAAGAATTGGAATTCTTCTTAAGTTTTGTCTTTAGAGCAATCTTAAGAAAAAAAGGTAAGAAAGGAATTTTTGGAAAAACTAAATATTCTAAACTTTTCTTTAGGTTTAAAAAGAAGAAGAAAATGCAGTTAAGAATAATTTGTAGTTTTATAGTGAATCTGCATTGTTTAGGAACTGTAATATTACAGCATAAACTGATTTAAATAACTTTACAGATCAAATAGCACAGGTTTTGACAGAAAAATATTTTTTTTTTAGAAAATGACAGATCTTACAATTCAGCCTAATAAATTATTAATCTGAACAAAAACAGCAGACAGGCTGAATGTAAATGCAAAGTCACTTTCTACCAGTAGGTGGCACTTAAAAAAGCAGAAATACATTTCTTCATATGTTTTGGGAATGTCCTGTCGTCATCAGTCTATGGACACATGTAAACCTGGTTTTGTCATCATTACTGCGAATTGATTGGTCTGTTAACCCAAGTTTGTGTCTTCTTAATGATGATTCAGGTCTCTGTATTAGTTCAATGCAAAAGAGAATGTTGTTTGCTGGTTTTACAGCTGCGAAGAAGACAATAATACAGAACTGGTTTACACCACACGTGTAGAAAAACATATTGGATCCAGGGCTCGACAGTGCGAGCATTTCACTCGCATTTGCGACTAAAAATAGATGTGTGCGAACTGGAAAATGTATTTAGGAGCATGAGTGCGAATACAATACAATACAAAACAGCCGAACTTATACAGTAGCCTATAACAAACGTATTAATTTATTCAGTTTATTTATGGAAAAATAGCGATACAGCCTCATATGATTACTGAACTTTAAAAAGGCAACGGTTTAATTTAAATGAGCACAGATGAGAAGAAAGACGGAGAGAGTGAAAGAGACGCGCTGAATGACGCACATTCACCACTAGAGGGCGCTGACGTTACCCCGGTAACCCTGTAAACACAGCAGCTGCCGTTACCCCGGTAACCCTGTAAACACAGCAGCTGCCGTTACCCCGGTAACCCTGTAAACACAGCAGCTGCCGTTACCCCGGTAACCCTGTAAACACAGCAGCTGCCGTTACCCCGGTAACCCTGTAAACACAGCAGCTGCCGTTACCCCGGTAACCCTGTAAACACAGCAGCTGCCGTTACCCCGGTAACCCTGTAAACACAGCAGCTGCCGTTACCCCGGTAACCCTGTAAACACAGCAGCTGCCGTTACCCCGGTAACCCTGTAAACACAGCAGCTGCCATTACCCCGGTAACCCTGTAAACACAGCAGCTGCCGTTACCCCGGTAACCCTGTAAACACAGCAGCTGCCGTTACCCCGGTAACCCTGTAAACACAGTAGCTGCCGTTACCCCGGTAAAACACAGCAGCTGCCGTTACCCCGGTAACCCTGTAAACACAGCAGCTGCCGTTACCCCGGTAACCCTGTAAACACAGCAGCTGCCGTTACCCCGGTAACCCTGTAAACACAGCAGCTGCCGTTACCCCGGTAAAAACACAGCAGCTGCCGTTACCCCGGTAACCCTGTAAACACAGCAGCTGCCGTTACCCCGGTAACCCTGTAAACACAGCAGCTGCCGTTACCCCGGTAACCCTGTAAACACAGCAGCTGCCGTTACCCCGGTAACCCTGTAAACACAGCAGCTGCCGTTACCCCGGTAACCCTGTAAACACAGCAGCTGCCGTTACCCCGGTAACCCTGTAAACACAGCAGCTGCCGTTACCCCGGTAACCCTGTAAACACAGCAGCTGCCGTTACCCCGGTAACCCTGTAAACACAGCAGCTGCCGTTACCCCGGTAACCCTGTAAACACAGCAGCTGCCGTTACCCCGGTAACCCTGTAAACACAGCTGCTGCCGTTACCCGGTAACCCTGTAAACACAGCAGCTGCCGTTACCCCGGTAACCCTGTAAACACAGCAGCTGCCGTTACCCCAGGTAACCCTGTAAACACAGCAGCTGCCGTTACCCCGGTAACCCTGTAAACACAGCAGCTGCCGTTACCCCGGTAACCCTGTAAACACAGCAGCTGCCGTTACCCCGGTAACCCTGTAAACACAGCAGCTGCCGTTACCCCGGTAACCCTGTAAACACAGCAGCTGCCGTTACCCCGGTAACCCTGTAAACACAGCAGCTGCCGTTACCCCGGTAACCCTGTAAACACAGCAGCTGCCGTTACCCCGGTAACCCTGTAAACACAGCAGCTGCCGTTACCCCGGTAACCCTGTAAACACAGCAGCTGCCGTTACCCCGGTAACCCTGTAAACACAGCTGCTGCCGTTACCCGGTAACCCTGTAAACACAGCAGCTGCCGTTACCCCGGTAACCCTGTAAACACAGCAGCTGCCGTTACCCCGGTAACCCTGTAAACACAGCAGCTGCCGTTACCCCGGTAACCCTGTAAACACAGCAGCTGCCGTTACCCCGGTAACCCTGTAAACACAGCAGCTGCCGTTACCCCGGTAACCCTGTAAACACAGCAGCTGCCGTTACCCCGGTAACCCTGTAAACACAGCAGCTGCCGTTACCCCGGTAACCCTGTAAACACAGCAGCTGGCTACTTTCCTAAAACTGTGTAAATAATGTTTCACAGTCATTTAGATATTTATATTCGCTTTAGTCTTCACAATAGCATCAAATAATTATTACTTAAACACTTAATGAGCTATTTATTTTCAAAACAAAAATTCGAACCTAAACATTGCCTATCCACTGACTGATTCGTTATTATTGTTCAGTAACACAGGTTCCATTAGTTAACATGAAAAAACAATGACTGCATTTATTAATCATGTTCATCTTAATTTCAACTTTTAATAATACATTATAAAATCAAAAGTTGTCTGTAATATTATTCAATGGAGCTAACATTAACTAACAGTTGTATTTTTTATTAATCAACATTAACAAAGAATATTAACTACTGCAACAATTAGCTATTGCACATTGTTAGTTAATGTTAACCTGCTTTAACTAATGTTAACAAATGGGACCTTATTGTGAAGTGTTACCTATTGTTCTTTCGTTCATTTGAACAATCTTTTGCACTCTAATCTTGAAACACTTGTTTACTTTATATTTTTGTGTATTTTTTAGTAAACATTTTATAACATTTTTAAAATAACTTTATTAAAAAATTTTAATAAAGTTATTTAACCTGTTAGGAGGACAACACTTTTTTTCACTTAGAATTTATACATTGTGATAAAAAAAAACAACATATACCATGACAAAAGCTTCAATGACTATTGTGAAAATTTGATACCGTCACATACCTAATGAGTTTAATAGGACTATAACTAATTACATAATTAACCTATTAAATAGAGTCTGAAGCAAAATTATTTAAAAACCTTGTGTACTTTCTGTATTCTGATTAATCAAATAATTGTGCTTGTGAATGTCTCTTTATATCCCCTTATTAAGCTAAAACACCTAATTTGAAAAATTTGCATTGCGCCCCTAAATTTTTTTAATGTGCTCCTTGGGAAAAAGGTAAGCGTCAAGCCCTGATTGGATCCGTAGCCTCCTGCACATAGTGACTTATGAATGTACAACGGCGTGAGTCGGGGGGGGGCCTTCGACCGTTGATGCTTGGCAGTGTTTTTTGTTGAATATACGTGATTATATAAAGGAGTGACTTTTGTGTTTTTATTGTCCTTCCCTCTCTCCCTCCCTTTTGATTGGACCTTGAGATGTTGAGTATGTGTCTGTTGTTTTGTTTTGTTATATTTTGGATGCTGTGTTGTGTTATGTGTGAAAAAAATAAAATAAAAATGTTGATAAAAAAAAAAGCAGAAATACAAACACAGCAATATTAGGCATCATTCAAGGGTAAGAAGACATGAAAATGTCATCAAAACCTTTCTGAAGATAATCATTGCCCTTTAGCTCTGCACTGTAAAAAATTACTGTGATTTTAACGGTAAAAAACTATGAAAATGCTACATTAAAAACCTGTTAAATGGTTAACGGTAAGTTCCTGTAAAATTTACAGGGAAACTGATGTTCCCAGAATTCCCTGCTTTTGATGTTTTTTCTTATCGGTTATGTTTATTAGGGTTGTATGTTACATCTAATGTTGTTATATTAATGTTTATTGCATATTTCAGTTTATTGAGATCATCATGATGGTGATCAGTGTTTGTGTGAATGACGCTGTGCTTCTTCTATATATGTTATTATTTAAAAGCTGCTTTGGTTCATCATGTGACTCTCATCAGCTCCTGCTTTTGGTGGTTATCAGTGTATTACAAAGATACAGATTTCAGTACTTCAATAGATTGGTATATTAACATTATATCAGTTAATGAAATTACGGTATTTAACTGTAAATTTAAGTTAAAACCGTAAAACCTAAAATGATGTTACCGCATTTTTTTACGGTAGAATCACAGCTGCCGTTTTTTTACCGTAAATTTTACGGAATGTTTTTTACAGTGCATGACAATCAGTTCCGGTCACTATCACATTTAAGAAGGCGTGTCAAGTCACGATATGATTTTCAACTTTGACCTCTCCACATTCCATTGTATTCAATGTGTCCTGCATCTGCGCTCACTTGCATAGTTATAGCTTGATTTGTTTCAATGGTAAGAAAATGAACAGTGTTGGGCAGTAACTAGTTACTGTAACTTAGTTACTGTAATAATATTACTTTTTGCAGTAACTAGTAGTGTAACTATATTACTAATAAGATTTCAGTAATAATATTACAGTTACTATCCATAAAACAGCTTAGTTACTTTTGATGCCTCGACCCGCTGATTTAAAATCCAACAATCTAATAATTCCTAGATTTATTTTCATAATTTTCACGACTCATGCATGTGATGAGGTGCAGCAGGCAAGCTTGGAATATAGAAAAGCTTACATTCAGCAGATAGAAATATTGCATTATATTGATTTTGTCAAGAAAAAGATGATCTGAACACTGTTGTGTATTACTTTACTCTGGCTTTACATTCCTCTGATCAGCATGTGTACATTATATTACTATAATTAAAAAATATTTTTGGAAAATTAAACAGCTTCTTACAAACTTATGTGATTTGATAAAATACATGAAATATAATCGTATATGGGAAACAGAGAAATTACAATTAGCTTCAAGCTACACATGACAATTAATGAGATTAGTGCAACACTTCTGCTTGAATGTCACTGTTAATCACTATTGAGTGTTTGTAATAACTTCTGATTGTGATACAATGTGGATTTTGGTCAAATGATGAGGAAGAAATATGTTATTAGTAACATTTATGTGGAAGATACACAGTTACAACTTCTGTGTGACGTGAAGAAACAATGTAACTAATTACTGCTGCCAGAAAGTAACAAGTAAAGTAACAATATTACTTTTGAAAGGAGTAACTAGTAATGAGTAATATATTACATTCTTTGAGTAACTAGCCCAACACTGAAAATGAATTATTAAAAATTGCACTAAAATGACAACCCTAATTAAAAGATCCCTTATGTTATACCCGTTTCAACACATGCCATTCAACTCAATTTCAACACTTATTTACCAAACAGGTTATTTACTGTAGAACACTCCAGGTCAGCCATCTAAAACCATCAGTGCCTCTGTTTTCCCAAAGTCTTAGTTGAAATGTGTGTACTCACTGTCACCAGCATAACACACTGTCCTGTGTAAGAGCGAGCGTGCTGGTATTGACACAAGCTGGTTTGGAAACCAGCCAGAGATTCCAGTAACAAAAGCATGTTCATAGTCCTGCTAAAATGACCCCCAATTAAAGAGCAATGGTAAAGGGCCACACATCTCTGCATCCATATTACCAGCAGCAGAAACATCATAAAACGTGTCACTAGTAGACCTGTTTACAATCAGCAGTGCGGCAGAGTCTAGTTATTCCTTTACAGTGCTGTTATTGGAAAAATGTCTAATGGTTTCTGCTGAAAGCCTCATTTATACGTGTGTGTGTGTGTGTGTGTGTGTGTGTGTGTGTGTGTGTCTCTGTGTGTCTGTGTCTGAGTGAGTGAGTGTGTGTGTGTGTGTGTGTGAGTGTGAGTGTGTGTGTGTGTGTCTCTGTGTGTCTCTGTGTGTCTGTGTCTGAGTGAGTGAGTGAGTGTGTGTGTGTGAGAGAGAGAGAGAGAGAGAGAGAGAGAGAGAGAGAGAGTGAGTGTGTGTGTGTATATATATACACAGTTGAAACCAGAAGTATACATACACCTTCCAGAATCTACAAAATGTTAATAATTTTAACCAAAATAAAGGGATCATACAAAATGCATGTTATTGTTTATGTAGTACTGACTTGAATAAGATATTTCACATAAAAGATGTTTACACATAGTCCACAAGACAAAATAATAGTTGATTTTATAAAAAAATTACCCCGTTCAAAAGTTTACACACCCTTGACTCTTAACACTGTGTTGTATCTGAATGATCCACAGCTGTGTGTTTTTGTTTATTGATAGTTGTTCATGAATCTCTTGTTTATCCTGAACAGTTAAACTGCTGCTGTTCTTCAGAAAAACCCTTCAGGTTAGGGGTGTGCGATATATATCGTCTGTGATAATATCGTAATTGTTGTTTTAACGATGTGCGATTTGACATTATTGAGTATTTTGCAAAAACCACTCAAGCGCACGCATACATTACGTGAAGTCTAGACTAGTGCGCATACGCATTTGCATGATTCAGTCTAATAAAATGCATTTAGAATGATCACAAATTCAAGACATTGGGGCAGAAATTTATATATTTATACCACTTCATACAGTTAATCAATTTCACACGAAGAGTGCCGTTTTTCGGTTCAATCGCAGTGACTTATTAACATTTTAATTGCACATTTCAATATGTTTTCAATCATTTCAAATATCAGTATTCAACGTTTTATGTTTAATATATCAAAACATTATTTATGCATTTGTAATTGCAGGTTAAATGCATTCCCGTCCTGCATTAAACAGTGTGTAAATACATCTAAACACCTCTTCAGACGCAGCTTCTGTGTTGATTTAATTTGCTTGATAACAGCCCAAATGTCTTATCATTGTAATTCACTGATTAAATGTAAGAATGTGACTCAAAAGATAACGGACACTTTTAGAAAAAATGGCTTTATAAAGGTAAAAATGCACTTAAAATGTAAAAATCAGTTTAAACTTATTGGAAAAGATTAATTTCTATCAGTGTGAACTGAACACCACACAGAATATGAAGAATATTAAAAACGGCAGTCCTTAAGATACCAGCACAATAACACACTCAGCAAAATATCCTCTAATTATCGTTATCGATAAAATCCCAGAAAATATCGAGATATTATTTTTGTCAGTATCGCACACCCTTACTTCAGCTCCCACAAATTCTGTGGTTTTTCCAGCATTTTTATGTATTTGAACCCTTTCCAACAATGATTTTGAGATGCATCTTTTCACGCTGAGGACAACTGAAGGACTCAAACACAACTATTACAGAAGATTTAAACACTCACTGATGCTCCAGAAGGAAAAACATGCATTAAGAGCCGGGGTGTGAAAACTTTTGAACAAAATTAAGATTTTTAATTTTTCTTATTTTGCCTAAATATCTTCTTTTTTTAAATTTAGTACTGCCCTTCAGAAGCTACAGAAGATACTTACATGTTTCCCGGAAGACAAAAGTTTTCACCCCCCGGCTCTTAATACATCGTTTTTCATATATGTATGTGTGTCTGTGTCTGTGTCTGTGTGTCTGTGTGTCTCTGTGTGTCTGTGTGTGTGTGTGTCTCTGTGTGTGTGTGTGTTGTGTGTGTGGTTCTGTGTGTGTGTGTGTGTGTCTCTGTGTGTGTGTGTGTCTGTGTGTGTGTGTGTGTGTGTGTGTGTGTGTGTGTGTGTCTGTGTGTGTGGTGGTGTGTGTGGTGTTCTGTGTGCTGAGTGAGTGTGAGTGTGTGTGTGTGTGTGTGTGCGTGTTATGTGGTTTATGAGGACACAAATTTGTATAATGACATGGGTATGACAGAGGTATTACAATTTGAAGGTGGTTTATGAGGACACTGCCTATGTCCCCGTAATTCAAAAGGCTTAAAAAACATACTAAATGTGTGTGTGTTTTTGAAAATCTAAAATGCACACAGTCTCCTGTGAGGACTAAGTTTAGTGTGTAGGGTAGGTGTAGGGCAATAGCACACACAGTTTGTTTCAGTATAAAAACTCATTACGCCTATGGAGAGTCCCCATAAACCACAAAAACCAACATGTGTGAGTGAGTGTGTGTGTGTGTGTGTGTGAGAGTGTGTGTGTGTGAGAGTGTGTGAGTGTGTGTGTGTGTGTGTGTGTGTGTGTGTGTGTGTTTCTACACAAGCATATATTTTACCTTAACCCTCTGGTTGTGTTCGGACTCCTGTCACTCTTGTTGTGTTCCCGGTCAAAAATGACCGGACTCCAAACAACTGCTTATAAATCTGTCATTATGCTATATTATCACTAAATATTGGATTCATTCTTTTTGTCAACTTGTTTTCTTTCATTTAGGACTGGTTTTGTGTTTCTATTTGCATCTGATTAATCGTTAGCCTCATTTATCCGAAAGTAGGCACCTCCTTTTTTGAGTGAAAAAAGCATTTTTTATGAATAATTTTCACAATATGAGATAAAAAATTATGAAAATTTGCACTGTTTCTCACACTAGTGTACTTTAATGATTAATCAGGAAGTTTGCTTTTATTTTGCACAAAATTGCAAAAAGTCACACTTGTGGTGTTCCCGGTCAAAAATGACCGGACTCCGATCAATTGCTTATAAATCTGTCATTATGCTATATTATCACCAAATATTGGATTCAATCTTTTTGGCAACTTGTTTTCTTTCATTTAGGACTGGTTTTGTGTTTCTATTAGCATCTGATTAATCGTAGGCCTCATTTATCCGAAAGTAGGCACCTCCTTTTTTGAGTGAAAAAAATCATTTTTTATGAATAATATTCACAATATGAGATAAAAAATTATGAAAATTGGCACTGTTTATCACACTAGTGTGCTTTAATGTTTAATCAAGAAGTTTGCTTTTAAATGCTTTTATTTTGTACAAAATTGCAAAAAGTCACACTTGTCAAAAATGGCCGGCCATTGAAAGTGAATGGGGAAGAATGAAAGTAAGAGAAACAACTAGTGTTCAGGAGAATGTTGTGCTTGCAAACATAAAGGCCTCGGACCTGTGCGTGTGTGGATGCATGTATACTCACGCTATCACACTCACACACACACACACACACACACATCTATGCATACAAACTATTGTGAGAATTACCAACGCTATCTCACGGCAATTTGTATGTATTTTACGAGGTGGCTAATTCGTACGAATTCGTACGACCTCACTCGTACGATTTAGTACGATTTGTCTAAACCCCACTGACGGGTAGGTTTAGGGGCGGGGATAGGTGTAGGTCATTCATACTAATTCATACGAATTGACAACTCGTAAAATACGTACGATTTAGCAAAAATCGTATGAATTCCTACGAGTTAGCCACCTCGTAAAATATGTACGAATTGCCGTGAGATCGGGCTGGAATTACCAACGCTATCTCACGGCAATTCGTACATATTTTACGAGGTGGCTAATTCGTATGACCTCACTCGTACGATTTAGTACAATTTGTCTAAACCCCAGTGATGGGTAGGTTTTGCCGCGGAGTTAGGTGTAGGTCCTTCGTACAAATTCATATGAATTGGCAACTTGTAAAATACGTACGATTTAGCAAAAATCGTATGAATTTGTACGAGTGAGGTCATATGAATTCGTACGAATAAGCCACCTCGTAAAATATGTACGAATTGCCATGAGATTGGGTTGGAATGACACCCATTTCATCCTACCCTGAACTGCATGCAATATGCTTTTATGAATCTGATATTATAACTCTCTCTCTCTCTCACACACACACACACACACCACATGCTCAAACTGCCTTGTCTTTAGCCTGCATTGACTTCAAAAGAATCTTTTCTTTCACCACATATTCTAGACAAAACATTATGACAATAGGTTTTGAGGCTTTCGTGTTCTCACAGAGTAGACGAAAGTTTACAAATAAATTCTAGAGTATACAAATGCCTCACAGTGCCTTGCTTGTCATTCACATGAGGAAGGGACAACTAAGGATGAATCTTACAATGAAGATGCATTGCAAGATATATTGGAAGAGGAAAACATCACTGAACAAGCTGAAAACCTTGCAACAACTGAAGTGGAGCAATCTTCTGATTTTGAGGACCCAGCTGAAGTTGATGCAACGTTCTGGTCGAAGGATGGAAATAAAATATTATTTTGAAGTCAATGCAGGCCAAAGACAAGGCAGTTTGAACGTGTGTGTGTGTGTGAGTGTGATAGCGTGAGTATACATGCATCCACACACGCACAGGTCCAAGGCCTTTATGTTTGCAAGCACAACATTCTCCTGAACACTAGTTGTTTCTCTTACTTTCATTCTTCCCCATTCACTTTCAATGGCCGGCCATTTTTGACAAGTGTGACTTTGTGCAATTTTGTACAAAATAAAAGCATTTAAAAGCAAACTTCTTGATTAAACATTAAAGCACACTAGTGTGATAAACAGTGCCAATTTTCATAATTTTTTATCTCATATTGTGAAAATTATTCATAAAAAATGCTTTTTTCACTCAAAAAATGAGGTGCCTACTTTCAGATAAATGAGGCCTACGATTAATCAGATGCTAATAGAAACACAAAACCAGTCCTAAATGAAAGAAAACAAGTTGACAAAAAGATTGAATCCAATATTTGGTGATAATATAACATAATGACAGATTTATAAGCAATTGATCGGAGTCCGGTCATTTTTGACCGGGAACACCACAAGTGTGACTTTTTGCAATTTTGTACAAAATAAAAGCATTTAAAAGCAAACTTCCTGATTAATCATTAAAGCACACTAGTGTGAGAAACAGTGCACATTTTCATAATTTTTTATCTCATATTGTGAAAATTATTCATAAAAAAAAGATTTTTTCACTCAAAAAATGAGGAGCCTACTCTCAGATAAATGAGGCCTACGATTAATCAGATGCAAATAGAAACACAAAACCAGTCCTAAATGAAAGAAAACAAGTTGACAAAAAGAATGAATCCAAAATTTAGTGATAATATAGCATAATGACAGATTTATAAGCAGTTGTTTGGAGTCCGGTCATTTTTGACCGGGAACACAACAAGTGTGACTAGGTGAAATAAAACCCACAAAAAATTAAGAAAAATCTAAAAAAAATAGTGAGAAGTACTTATACCCTATGCGCACAAAGTCAGTAAGTTTGAGTCCAATGCGATAACGTTAACTAGTATTTTCGGGAAAAAGAAAATCTTTTTCGGGTCAATTTGACCCGAACACAACCAGAGGGTTAAATAAAGAATCTTCTTTTTAAGAAAAAAAATGTAAGGATTGAAATGATTAGTTTACAAACTGTGTAGAATCTGCAACACTGTTACAATTCACTTCTAAAAGCAGGTATTTGTTTTCTGTAATGCAGTTTTCATTGATTCATGTATTTAATGCATCTTCAGCAAACACAACCGTCAGACAGACAGCTGCCAAAAACATTTTGCATGTTTGCAAAAAGCTGCAACTCATAAATAAACAAACTATCTGCTAACTCATAATTATAGCCACATACTTGATACTCTTCATCTGACACATTATTCATCAGAAAGTCTACATTAGGTTTGTTTGTAGAGTGCAAACAAGAGTTTCTGCAAACAGCAGAATCATGTAACAAATGCGTTCTGGGATCATCAAAATCTCATTTATGAGCGACACTTTTTCCTTTTAAATCACTTTTGTGTCAAATTAAATTATAATGATTTTAATACACGGCAAAAGCACGATTACACCCATGGGGTTGCTTGGTCTCGTCCCAAAAATAAAACGTCCCTGAGACGAGTAAAATCTGCACAAACCTTCAGTGACTGGCATTAAAAATGAACCAAGCTGCATGTAATCACTTTCAAACAGGCCTGTTAGATGTGAACATCTCCATCACACGCCTCCGACAGAGAGCTTTTTATACAAGTACAGCGTAAATGCATTAGCATGAATTAATCGCACCCCCTTAACCCTGCATGAATAATACATCAGAGGTGTGGTACACTGCATATCTTTATGCTGCTCTTATCAATTCACTCCAAAAAACAACTAGAAAAAAGCAGTTGCCAATCCTTGGTTGAATTAACGTCAACATGAGATCAAAATAGACCCCATTTACTTTCCCAAAACATGTCGTTGGCCTTATAAACCAATTCGGTGTTTGCAAACAGTGATGATATTTTTTGTGTGTTTGGAGGTTTTTTGCTGCCCAGTGCTGCTGCTGTGGGACCAGTGCTTATTGATGGTTTCAGTCACGTGACCGGCTCGAAGAGGGCTAAACATCCATAGAGCGCTGCACAAGCGTGTTAATTATTCATCTGTTTCACAGCCGCACATATTTAATCACCTCTCAAAAGAATAAAACAAAGGTATTTCTGAACACAATGCAAGTTTTGGCCATTTGCGATCCATATTAAGCACCCGCGGCAATATTTCAATCATAAACAGTGCGACAAAACACTTAAAGTGCCTTAATATATTTAAAACAGTAATATTAAAAGATCAAATTCAGTAATCACCATATTAATGATGCATAGTTTACACGATGAAGCCGGAATATGAACCTTCAGTGTTTTCCTTCTAATGGTTTTCTATGGGAAGCATTTAATGTGAAACTTTGCACATTGTGTTTATGGCTTCATCTTCTTGCCTGAACAATATATACATCATCATGAATCTCGCCTTTTAATATCTGCGTTTTACTACATTATTACTTGATGCAATCTGCGTAAACATAGCTGGCGGTCAGTGGAGCAAAGCTTGGTTTTGTCCTCCAGGGGGCGCTCCTATAAGAGTGTGACGTCACGTGAAAACTATCAATACTGGACATCAAACAATCAGATGTACTGGAAAAGATGCCTGAGCTGCAAACAGAGGTGTCTCCAGGTAACTGGTGGACATGGCTAGGGCTGCACGATTTGGGGCAAAATTGTGATTTTTCTAATAAAGATTGCGATTTAAAGGGGACCTGTTGTGCAAAATTCACTTGTATGTGGTGTTTGAACCCTGATGTGTGTCTAAACCGTGTGTATATACAACCAACCTATAATTAGGGCTTTATGAAAACTGTTTTATTTGTTTCCAAATTCCATTTTTTCTGTTTGAATTTTTCTTGATTCCTTTTTAATAGTTAAATTAAATGTTATTAATCAAAAAGCATGCCTAATTAATTAAAAACATGAAACCATTTAACATCAATTTATTAAAAGTTTAACAAAAATTTATTTTTAGGGCCCTATGAAATGTTTTATTTTCATTTTTTTTTTTTTTTTTTTTTTTTATTATGTCTAATTATTTGAATGCATAAAAACATCCTAATTTATTAAAATGTATTTTTTACAATAACCCTATGAACGTTTTTTTTTCTTCAAAAATTCAATAAAAAAAAAAAAATTAAAAAAAAAATATATATATAAAAAAAAATCATATAAAATGTTAAAGGGATACTCCACCCCAAAATGAAATTTTTGTCATTAATCACTTACCCTCATGTCGTTCCGAACCCGCTTCGTTAGTCTTCAGAACACAATTTAAGATATTTTGGATGTAAACCGGGAGGCTTGTGACTGTCCCATTGACTGCCAAGTAAATTGCACTGTCAAGGTCCATAAAAGTATGAAAAGCATCGCCAGAATACTCCATCTGCCATCAGTGGTTCAATCGTAATGTTATGAAGCGACGAGAATACTTTCAAAACAAAAATAACGACTTTATTCAACAATTAGGCACCGTAACGTCTCAGTCTTCTGTATCAGGCTCGACACAGGGATGCGTCGTCTTCGTCGATTCACGCTGTGATTTGAGCTCAAACAGCGCACCCTTGTGGCGCGGCTGATACAGAAGAGTGTAGCATTGTGTGATAACACAGAGGAGACGTTACGGTGCCTAATTGTTGAATAAAGTCGTTTTTTTGTTTTATTTCCATACAAAAAGTATTCTCGTCGCTTCATAACATTATGGTTGAACCACTGATGGCAGATGGAGTATTCTGGCGATGCTTTTCATACTTTTATGGACCTTGACAGTGCAATTTACTTGGCAGTCAATGGGACAGTCACAAGCCTCCCGGTTTACATCCAAAATATCTTAAATTGTGTTCTGAAGACTAACGAAGCGGGTTCGGAACGACATGGGGGTAAGTGATTAATGACAAAATTTTCATTTTGGGGTGGAGTATCCCTTTAATAGCAATAGGTTTAAATAGTATTCCATGCTGTCACTGCAGAGCTGATACAATGCATCCTCTATGAACTGCATAGTGAATATTATGTAGACCTATTGTTTAAATCAAATGTATGCATTTAAAGTAGAGTAACCATAGCGGTTTTCATCCATAGTCTGTCCATTTAAACATCTGCGTTTAGCTTCAAATTGTGTCTTTGATGACAGTATTCGATAAAAATTATTTGCATTCCAATTCTGACATCCAAAGGCACAAAAACTATTTTTGTTCTGCTCCAAATTGGTCTATAATGAATGATTCATCAGTGCACATTATTAGATGTACAAAAAAATAAGTTTGTCAAACCTGCTCTGCTTTGAAACAATGTTTGTTTTTTTGCCTGAAAACTTCAAGATGCATGAACTAATATGATTTTAGTATTTAATGCATTAAAAAAATCTGGTGCACATGCATGCATATCATATGTAGAGCTCTATGATATCTGTGATGCAGAAAACAGAGACGGAATCCAGTCATAAAAACAGAATTCACAGTTTAATGTCACGGAGTTTGTCAAAGTTTGGATGCATTAATCAAAAGCAGGTCTTAAATCAAATGGTGATCTGGACTAGTATCTGATGTAAATCTGAATCCTGCATGTGTCTCTGTGTGAATGGAGCAGGGTTTTGTTTACTACATACACAGAGCGCGTGATTTCAGCGTCTGACGTCTCAATGAAGACATAAATACATCAACAATATCTCCAAAACTGATCAAAACCAGCATTTTACCATTTCATTTGAGTAAAACTAGTCATATCATATACACACAGAACTTTACTCGGCAACCCGTCAAAATAAAAGTCCTGTTTAACTTGAAGACATTGTGTCAGAAATAGCTATATTACTATTATTTAGTAGAATGTACGTAATACTACTACTACTGTTGAGAGATAATAAAACTCAATTTTTTTAAGAAATAATCACAAAATATTTTAATTTTAATAGTAAATCCCTTTATTTGCCAAAAATGTAAATGTTTAATTTTCATTAATTAAAATATAAATTAAATCAATGTTTTATGGCTTCATCTGATAATCAGTAAAATTTAAATACACAACACAGAATTTCTGAGGAGGGGGGCATTTCATAAGCTACTGTAAGAATAAATAAATATTGTTTGTATGCATTCAAATAATCAGACGCTAAAACACAGAATTTGGTAACAATAAAACATAAACAAAAAACAAAACATTTCATACGAGCCTAAACATGTCATTTTTGTTACACTTTTAAGAAATTAATGTTAAATTGTATAAGTTTCATGATTTTAATTAATTAGACAGTTTTTTGATTAATACAATTTAATTTGGCCATTAAAAAGGAGTCCAGAAAAATTAAAACGGAAAAAAATAAATTTGGGGGAAAACAAACGTATTTCATAGAGCCCTACACATGGTTCTGAAAGCATTACAGCATGCTGGCACGGTGCCAACGGCAGCACTTCAACTCAAAGCGAAACCCAAAAATGCTGTAGAACAGTGTTATCAGTGACCCATTAGAGCCTTTGAAGTGGCTGGGGAAAGATTCTCATCCATTACACTGCGGCCCAGAGTTTGGGTCCTGTCATGGAGAGAGCCGTCCGCAGAGGACGCCTGTTCTTTGTCTCCCATCATCCCCGACTCAGAGTTTCTCTAACACACGCCACACGGCCGCGGAGTAACTCGCTGCAGATTTCAGCTCGTACAGCTCCAGTTCATCCTCGTTTCTGTCTGCTCCGTGCTGGCCAGATTTGGAGCACGATAACTCACATCCTGACAGCGTTTGATGTCGGAGCGCCTGCAGAATTGGCCTTTTGTTGCATGATGCCATACGTGCATTGTAATAAGTAAGGCTGGAACAGCTAATGATGTGATACGAGGCATGTGTTGGATTCTTCCCAGCGCTTCTCAGACCCACCGCACGAATCTCAGATCTAACATTCGCCCGAGAAGCTGCGTTAATAACAGAGGGTTGACAATTAACCCGTTTAATCCAAAAAAAATCCCAGACATATCCAAATGATGTGTCATAAGTAACCCTTTGAAATAATCAATAATTATTTTTTTTAAAATTTTGGGAAAAGTGCGAAAAATTGTGTTTTATGTTCGATCACCATGGTGACCGGTGTGTACTGAATTAACACATTTCTGCAGTCATAAAAATTGTTATATATCTTAGCCCAGCTATTTTAAACTGTTTGATCACAGGTTACTATTATGCATAAAAAAAAACATATGCAACATTGATAGGAACACTAAGATAAAAAACAAAGAATTCAACCATCAACGCATTTCAAAATTGTTAATTTTTGTAAAATATAACATTAAATTTTTATATTAATGCTACGAGTATTACAACATCATTGTTGTACATTTTTTGTAACATTTGAATTTTTAATTTAGTGCAATATTTTGTCATTGCAACATTTTATTGTAATTTTCACAAACAACTGCAACTGGATTTATATTGTACACTGTTATCCCAGCGGTCACTATACATGTTTACTTACTCTATGACCACACGCAACAAAACTGAATATATGCAAATGCATATATTAATACTAGACACCCTAAAGATAATGTGTACCAAAAATCTGTATCATATCTTTATGTTAACACACTTTACAAGCCTTTTGTTTCAGAGCTTTGATGCAGTTATGATCTTCTCAAGATTCTGGTCATGTGACCATCTGCACTAATCATGTGACACTGTACATATTTAATGTACATATTTACATATTTGCATGAAGTCACTAAAACATCAGTCAGTAAGGTTTTTAGAGCTTTTACGGTTTTTACGGTCACTCTTGTGGGCGCTGGGATTAAATGGGTTAACGACAAGGACGTGGTCAGATGCAACTGGGAATGAGATCATACTCCGGCTTGAGGAGCGCCGGGATGTCCGGTATCCCGAGAGGAGGAGCGAGGGAAGCCTGTCGTGTTCCCAGGAGTGTGGTTAGATGTGCTGCTGGCAGACGCAGGGATTCGTGCCCTCTGTACACACTCATGGATGCTTTAAAAATGAAAGAGGATTAACTGTGAATGCAGGTTTGGGAGCTTTTACGGACCGAAGTGAGGAAGACGAGGCATTTAATCGTGACGCATCGGATGTTTTCTTCATCCTTCTAGTCGCTTCTCTAGTCATGTCTAATGTTCATTGAACCCCTGGAGGATTTTCCAAACACGTTCACTGTCCGTCTGCCATCCTGAGGCCGTTTAGGACATATACAGGAAAAAAGCCCTCAAGAATAAAACTACAAAAAAATAAATATTTGATCAACACACTGCACATCTACTTGGAGTAAATGCCTGTCATCCAATATAAAGCATATGTGACCCAGGACCATAAGGGTCCATTTTTTGAAATTGAGATGTATGCATCATCTGAAAGCTGAATAAATAGCTTTCCATTGATGTATGGTTTGTTATGATAGGACAATATTTGTAAATCTGGAATCTGAGGGTGCAAAAAAATCTAAATATTGAGAAAATCACCTTTAAAGTTGTTCAAATGAAGTTCTTAGCAATGCATATTACTAATCAATAATTAAGTTTTGATATATTTACGGTAGGAGATTTACTAAATATATTCATGGAACATGATCTTAATATCCTAATGATTTTTGGCATAAAAGAAAAATGTATAATTTTGAGCCATACAATGTATTGTTGTCTATTGCTACAAATATACCTGTGTTACTTATGACTGCTTTTGTGCTCCAGAGACACATATTGTGACCTCATATTGACATTTTTTTCCAGTTTAAGGGACATTTGAGTCCAAAATACAAAGAAATGTGAATTAAACTACATAAAAACCATATTAGACCAACATAATTCCCCTAAATGTTGTTCAAACTAGTCAAACACAGTTGCCTTAAAGAATTCCATACTGAGAAATACTAATGAAATTATAGATTATGTAGGCTTTTGTTATTGTTTTGTCACTTTGTTGATTGTTACCATTCTTGAGGTTTGTGTTGAGGTCTAATGTAAGGTACAACTTTGACTAAATATATATTTGCTTTGTAAGGTGATTCCTCCTTCAGAAATTAAGAAAACATCATTCACTTCACGTCAGATATCCTGTAAAACTACATATATGGTTATCAAAATTATTTTTTTTGCAAATCTTCGGTTAGAAGTAGATGAAAATGATGCATTTTACATTCAGTGAACAAACAAATTGACCTTTGCATCAAACCTAAATGCATCAAATTGCCTTGAATTTGTGCACAAACTCATCTGAAGAGGCTAATCCCAGTCTGCAGGTGCATTGCCAACGCATCCACATTTAACTTAAAGAGACAGTACACTCAAAAATGAAAATCCTGTCATCATTTACTCATCCTCAAGTAGATCCAAACCTGTATGAATGTGTTTGTTCTGCTGAACACAAAGGAAGATATTCTGAAGAATGAGGGAAACGGAGCAGTTCTGGATCATAGTATTTTTTTCTCCTACTCATTTTTGGGTGAACTGTCCCTTTAAGAGCCATTTGTAACTTGAATGTCCAAGGCTTCAGGCGTCTTCCGCTTCTAGTTATTTTAGCGGTACAAAACCAGTCTGTTATGCTGCTGAATATTACACACGGGTATTTGCTATCATGTTATTTTAATGCATTATCATAATCATAAACACATTGGTTTGCAGCACAGATAGTTTCACCATTTACCGCACTTTAAAGTTATTTACCTTATGAGGCTAATGAATTCAAAGTCTTGCAGTTTCACAGAAAATAGCTTACTTCTGCATTATAAAATAAGTTGGATCCTGATATACAGCATCAGAGCTGCAGAATGAACTACAGCCATAAACGACACTTCTGCAATAGTTACGCAACAGCATATGCTTGCAAGAATACTTTTGAGTTCTGGAATTGCGTAACTTTTTGTATGGGTCATGAATATTTAAATGAGCGTGACAAATCTGTCAGCATATATAGCGTGACTCTGACATTAGTTAGTGTCCTCTACAGCAGCGTTAAAGTGCAGTGGAGCTCATCCAGGGGCCCGGGGCCCACCAGGGGCCTCCAGATGACTTAAAATCATTTAAAATTTGACAAAGCAATACATTTTTTTAAAAAATAAATAAATGCATTTTAATTCACCTTAAAAAAAAAAAATTCTTTGAAAAACAGTATTCACAAGGACATGGAATATATATATATTTCTCTATATAGGGAGAAATCTAATTTTTAAAGTGTAAAATCAGATTAATAAAATCGTGAAACACCATTCACATTTTTATAGCGAGTTTGCATTTTACTAGTTAAGCCAAGCTCTAAAATGTATCGTAAAAAAAATATTTTAAATTAAACAAAATAAATCATGTAAATTAATCGGTTAAAAAAAAGAAGAGTATTCAGTATTCAAACTTTTTGAACGCTGAAACTTAATAATTTTAATTTATATAATTATCATAGTTGTTGTTTTTTGTGAGTGTCCATAGATTGTTTTGAAAACAAAACCAATGCTAGGGACACTTTGAATATTGCTATGAACAATAAGAGGACCAAAAGGTTCAGAACTGCTGATCTAGTCCATTTCTAAGAGCCAACACTTCAAGTGCGAGTCATTAAAAGAGTGCAGTTTTCAAGGGCATTTACTTCAACTGATGTTCAATAATGTTAATATGACCCACTTCAGGAGGAGTTGCCAGAATTACAACATGAAGTCAATCAGAGCCACAGAAATCTTCACATTTACAAATAAAGCTTGATATAACGAGTGCGCTCGCTCTACAGCTTGTCAAGTCACCTTTATTTATCCAGCGCTTTTAATAATACAGATTGTGTCAAAGCAGCTTTACAGTATTAAAGGGATAGTTCACTTTGAAATTAAAATGTGGTATCTATCAGCTTACCCCAAGGGCATCCAAGATGTAGGTGTCTTTTTTTCTTCAGTAGATCCAATTTTGATGTTTTTAGGTCAAACCGTTCTAGTCTGTCAGTCATATAATGGCAGGTATAGGTCACTGTCTCTATAAGCAGGAAAAAGAACATGCACAGAGAAATCCAAATTAAACACGACCTAAGACACGAAACGAGCGGTTTGTGTGAGAAAACGAACAGTATTTATATAGTTTTTTACCTCTTGTACACAACCATGTCCAAGTGATCTGAGTGCAAACACGCATCCGGTGTGTGACGTGTGTGTGTGTGTGTGTGTGCGCACGCATCCGGTGTGTGACGTGTGTGTGTGTGTGTGTGCGCGCGCTCTGGCTCACGCTTGACGGAGGGCGTGTCTGAAGCGTGGTGCTTCACGGTTGTGTACAAGAGGTAAAGAACGATATAAATACTGTTCGTTTTCTCACACAAACCGCTCGTTTCGTGTCTTAGGCCATCAATGTGTAGTTACGATGGGGAATTGTTTAATTTGGATTTCTCGGTGCATGTTCTTTTTCCCTCTTATAGAGACAGTGACCTATACCTGCCATTATATGACTGACAGACTAGAACGGTTTGACCTAAAAACATCAAAATTGGATCTACTGAAGAAAAAAAGACACCTACATCTTGGATGCCCTTGGGGTAAGCTGATAGATGCCACATTTTAATTTCAAAGTGAACTATCCCTTTAAATAGTGTGTAATAATGCAAAACGACAACACACTCGATTTTCAGTTAAAGTCAGTTCATCGTTGATTCAGTGATGCATCGTCCAGCTCAGTTCAGTTCTAATAGAATCTGTGCAATCAAGTCCACGATATCACTGGAAATTACACTGTCCTCCAAAAGTTTGGAAACACTGGCAAAGTGTGGTTTTGGACGATATCAGCATATCATTTTTTGGTGCAAATGCATTAAACTTGACATCATCATTGAAGACCAGCAATAATAATTTTCATTTTGATTACATAATAATGTCAATATATACATGTCAAAGTCAGACATGCTGTGGTTACTGGTTTAAACTTGGTCCAGGTTTTGGCTCAGCACACCTTAATAGCTTCAACAATTGATTGCCAATTAAGTTTAGAATACAATGAACCAATTAGAACACAGAGCTGTAATAGCTGCTAATGCTGGATATTTTGATGTTTTTTTCTATGTATAAACTGTTTATGTAATAAAATATGTTTTCTTAGTTTGTGTTGTCCCATATCAGTGCAAAATTATCACAAATTAAAAAGTATTCATGCCAATATTGTCCAAAACCCCACTTTTCTAGGCATTTCCAAACTTTTGGAAGACAGTGTAAGTTCCCCAACTAAGCAAACCATCATTTTTCATCTGTGAAAAAACTTTTGACGTCTTATTTCACATCGTATAAAATCTATTTAAATAGTTTCTGTCTGAAAACAGTGGGCAGTTGAAACCTTCGTTCTTTCCTGAAACTATAGGATTGTATTCATGACCTTTAGGCCATTTGTCCAGTGGTCAGCGACGCTCACGGACTGGCTGGAGAACTGACCTCTCGTCTTTGAAGTGTCTGCCCTGGATGCAGAGGTAATAAGCCGCTCCAGTAAATTAGCATCAAAAGACAGACCGATGATACAGACGTCCAGCTGCAAGAGATGAATAAACCCGTCTCGGTCTCAGATAGCGACGGTCATAGGTTGATCTCTGCTGTAGTGCACTAGGTAGGGTTTCACTGGTTTCAGCTAATGAGTGTAAGAGACTCTTGATATAGAGAGTGTGAAGTGCTTGATTCATACACTGCTGGTGCTGGTGCTGGTTGGGGTTTGATCATTGCTGTGGCTCTGGTGTGATGGATGCGTTCTCCAGCGATTGACCACAGGACTTCCTCTCACAGGTCATGTGCTGTCTGACCCGTCCACCACACACTTCCACAACATGTCCAGCGTCTTTGTCTGAACCGCGCCGGACAGCGCTGGTGGTCAGTGAGGTAGGGCCCTATTATAAACATGGACAGAATCACGGAATCCAGACATAAAAATAGAATTTACTGTATAACGCCGCGCGGAACGTCATGGAATTTGTCAGTTTGGATGAATTAATCAAAAGTAGGTCATTGCACTTAAATCATATCCCTAGCAATATTTTGATCAAACAAGTAAATATATGTATTTATGCCATGGTCTGTCTGAATACTCGATTCTGATTGGCTGACAGGTGTTGATTAAATTCGTTTAACTGCACAGGTAGTTCCAGGTCAGTTTAATCACCATTCCATATTAATGCGCTGCTTTAATAGATACACACTAACCAACACACATCACACACACACACACACACGGAGAGAGAGAGAGAGAGAGAGAGAGAGAGAGATAGCAGATTGTGCTGCACACACACACACACACACACACACTCACACACTACGAACGAGAGAGAGAGAGAGAGAGAGCTCGGAGATAGCAGATTGTGCTGCACAACACACACACACTCGCACACACACACACACACTCACACACTCACGGAGAGAGAGAGAGAGAGAGAGAGAGAGAGAGAGAGAGTAGCAGATGGAGCTCGCGAGATAGCAGATTGTGCTGACACACACACACACACACACTCACACACACGGAGAGAGAGAGAGAGAGAGAGAGAGAGAGAGAGAGAGAGAGATAGCAGATTGTGCTGCACACACACACACTCGCACACACACACACACACTCACACACTCACGGAGAGAGAGAGAGAGAGAGAGAGAGAGAGAGCGAGCTCGGAGATAGCAGATTGTGCTGCACACACACACACACACACACACACACTCACACACACGGAGAGAGAGGGAGAGAGAGAGAGAGAGAGAGAGGGAGAGAGTAGCAGATTGTGCTGCACACACACACACACACACACTCACGGAGAGAGAGAGAGAGAGAGAGAGAGAGAGAGAGATCGCAGATTGTGCTGCACACACACACTGTTGTCAACACTTCCCGCGATTTTTTTACTAAATAAAAGATAGATACTAGATCGCTACATTATATTCCCGCAACGAGGTGATAAAATCGCGTAGAGTAGAGTAGAGAGAGAGAGAGCAGAGCTCGGAGATAGCAGATTGTGCTGCACACACACACACACACACACACACACGGAGAGAGAGGGAGAGAGAGAGAGAGAGAGAGAGGGAGAGAGATAGCAGATTGTGCTGCACACACACACACACACACACTCACGGAGAGAGAGAGAGAGAGAGAGAGAGAGAGAGAGAGATCGCAGATTGTGCTACACACATAAACTTGTTGTCAACGCTTCCCCGCGATTTTTATTACTAAAATAAAAGATAGATACTAGATCGCTACATTATATTCCCCGCAACGAGGTGATAAAATCGCTGTTTTTTAAGTAAATGTTTGTAGAGAGAGACGCAGCAAGCAGGTACACACAACTGTTATCTCTCTCGCTCTCTTTCTCTCTCTCTCAATCAACAATTAATTGAAATACATGCTATAATTCATTCAAATAAATGTGGTCTTACCACACTATTTCATCTCTGTGTCTGATTTGAAGCGGGCTAACGAGCCTTAACTGACGAAAATAACCATCATTTTTACCCATTCGGTCAAATATTGCGCTGCAAAGAGCAATACAAGTTTTAACTTGTCTATAACTTGGCAAATGACCATTGAATAAGCGGCATAATCAATGGCTAGCCTCGGGCGGTTCTTCGCCTCCACGTCGTGCATTTAAAATCCTTTAATGCACGGCTAGCCTTTGATTATCCCTTACATGTTTTTGTCATTTCAGACGCATCTGAAACATCATATCATACCTAACAAGTTAAAGTAAAAACTGTGCGCTCTCAAGGACGCGCATTTAATGTATGTGTCGTCACACACCGGACGAGAAGCACAGCAGTGTTTAGAACAACTCAGGTATTGCACCCAATTCAAGACAGCAGTCTAAAACAGTATAAAAGCCCACTTCAGGAATGAACACAGATGCATCGATGAGTTTGAAGTGTGTTTGTTTGACAAAACAGAGCAAACGGAGAGAGAACGTGCGATCTATGGCTATTAGCTCCCTATATAAAGCATACGGACAGAAAGACAAACGTGCGGAAAGATACACATCTTTCAGCCTAGGATGAAGTCATGAACATTTTGAACAATTTGGGACAAATATAATGTGATTTTTTATTATTTTTGGTAAACTATAGTGGCACTCTGTGGTGCAGCAGGATCCTGAGTCGCCGCGGACAGTCTTTAACTTTAAATTAACCCAGCAGGCACAAAACAGGCCTCATCATAAGACGTTGATATTTGGTTAAATTTTGGTTGTGACGTCGGGTGACCAAAATCCAATGTAAATCCAATGTCAATGTTAAATTGATGTCCAATACCGACGTCAGCTGACGTTGAGATTTAGTTGTTTTTAGGTTGTGCAACCAAAATCCAACGTCAAATATTGACGTCAACCCGATTTTCATTTTCAACCAAAATGCAACGTCAGCCTGACGTTACATAGACGTCTGGTGCCTGCTGGGAATGTTGTTCAACTGAATGTACAAATCAAGCTGTTAGCTTTAAATAGCCACAAAATAAAAAACAACATTGATATAAGAGCGTGCAGCTTATCAGATGTGCACCAGTTCCGTTACTACAGCAACGAATCATCCTGGGTCCAATTCAATTAATGTTAAAATAAAGTGATGTGTGATTAAGACACCCAGCGCTTTGATGCTGTTGGTTCACAAAATCATAATTGTGTAAATATTGTCTGTTAAACATACTATAAAAAAAAAAAAAGTGTGTGTTGGGGGGGGGGGGTTGGGTTTATGTCCCCTCCAATGTCGAAAGCAAACCTACGCTCTTAACACATACTGAAGCACACATGAATATGATTCCAGCATCGATGAGGACATAAATACATGAGTTACATCATGAGCATTTTACCATTGCTTTTGAGAAACTATGGTCATATCATATACATACAAAGGTATTCACGGCAGCCTGTCAAAATAAAAGTCTTTGTTGGTTTCATTGGAAGACGTACTGTATATTACTATTCTTTAATAGAATGTTCGTAATACTACTACTATTACTAAAATTATTAAAACTTTATTTTAGTAAGGAATATTCACACAATATTTCTTTCATGTTTTAATTGTAATAGTAACTTTGTTTGCCAAAAAAATAAGTTTGTTTAATTTTCATTTGATTAAAAGATAAATTAAATTAATATTTGATAAGCAGAACATTTTTAATACAAAACAGAGAATTTCTAAAGGGGAGAAAAAACATTTCTTAAGGCTATTGTAAAAATAAAATGTAATAAATTAAGTTGTTTTTATGCATTCACATAATTAGATATGCTTAAACACATAATTTGGTAACAATAAAACAGAAGGTTAGAAAAAATATTTTTTGTTAACCCTTTAATAAATTGATGCTGAATTTGCTAAGTTTCATCATTTTAATTAATTAAACTTGCTTTTTGATTAATACAATGTTATTTAACCATTAATAGAGTCCAGAAAAATTTAAATGAAAAAAAATAAAAAAATACATAATCCAGAAAAAATGGATTTTGGAAAAAAATAAAATGTATTTCATAGGGATTTCAATGGTGTCCTGCCACGACTGGACTTTATAGGACCGTCTGAGGTGAGACTGGAGATGAAGCCTGACCCGATCTACTGACCCGTCATCCAGAACCAGCTTCAGCAGGTTCCTGAGATGCTGAAATCAGGTTAATGCCATGAATCAAGTCTTAGTATTAACACAGGTTTCCCACAGATGTAGCCGGTCAGGAGCACGAGGTAATGACCACACTGCCACCCAGTGGAACTCAAGCCAAAGAGAAACCAGTCCACAGAACATCTAGAAGATATTACATAATCCCAAAAGATGCTGAACAATTTAAACAAAGAAGGGAACCACTATCAGTAATCTTCAGCACAAATGTGACCCAATTAAGTCACACAGGTATATTTGTAGCAATAGCCAACAATACATTGTATGGGTCAAAATTATCAATTTTTCTTTTATGACAAAAATCATTAGGATATTAAGATCATGTTCCATGAAGATATTTTGTAAGTTTCGTACCATAAATATATCAAAACTTAATTTTTGATTAGTAATATGCATTGCTAAGAACTTCATTTGAACAACTTTAAAGATGATTTTCTCAATATTTAGATTTTTTTGCACCCTCAGATTCCAGATTTTCAAATATTGTCCTATCATAACAAACCATACATCAATGGAAAGCTATTTATTCAGCTTTCAGATGATGTATAAATCTCAATTTCGAAAAATTGACCCTTATGGCTGGTTTGTGGTCCAAAGACACATTTAATTGTGGTTTGAACTGACGGCGTCCAGGCTAATAATTTAATGAAACAATGCAAAAATCAAAATCGCCAGTCAAACCAGCAGAAGGTCCTCCACATCTCAAGAGAAAGGAGACACTACAGAAGGCCTGGAGAACGTGGCACACACTAGGGCCCTTGATTTCTCCTCAGTAACACAAAACACATGCAGACGGAGCCCAGCTTGAGACGGACTCACACTAAATGACTCACACTGATGAAGTTCACACACCTGAGACCCACAACATTACATCAGAATCTAGAATGAGTCAATCACGTGAAGGAACCTGAAGAATGTTTTTAGGTAGGGCCCTATGATGAATTTACAGTCTAATGTCACGGAGTTTGTCAAAGTTTGGATGCATTAATCAAAAGCAGGTCACTTAAATCAAATGGTGATCTGGACTAGTATCTGATGTAAATCTGAATCCTGCATGTGTCTCTGTGTGAATGGAGCAGGGTTTTGTTTACTACATACACAGAGCGCGTGATTTCAGCGTCTGACGTCTCAATGAAGACATAAATACATCAACAATATCTCCAAAACTGATCAAAACCAGCATTTTACCATTTCATTTGAGTAAAACTAGTCATATCATATACACACACAACTTTACTCGGCAACCCGTCAAAATAAAAGTCCTGTTTAACTTTAAGACATTGTGTCAGAAATAGCTATATTACTATTATTTACTAGAATGAACGTAATACTACTACTACTGATGAAAAATAATAACACTTTATTTTTTAAGAAATAATCACAAAATACTTTAATTTTGAAATGTAAATCCCCTTTATTTGCCAAAAATGTAAATGTTTAATTTTCATTAATTAAAATATATATTAAATCAATGTTTTATGGCTTCATCTGATAATCAGTAAAATTTAAATACACAACACAGAATTTCTGAGGAGGGGGGGGGGGCATTTCATAAGCTACTGTAAGAATAAATAATAATTGTTTGTATGCATTCAAATAATCAGACGTGCTAAAACACAGAATTTGGTAACAATAAAACATAAGGTGAGAAAAAAATTAACATTTCATACGACACTAAACATGTCATTTCTGTTACATTTTTAATAAATTAATGTTAAATTGTATAAGTTTCATGATTTTTAATTAACTAGACATGCTTTTTGATTAATGCAATTTAATTTGACCATTAAAACGGAGTCCAGAAAAATTAAAACGGAAAAAAAATAGAATTTAGAAAAAAATTAAACGTATTTCATAAGGCCCTAAATTAGACTTTTTGCATCATTAACATGCCCCAATTCCCATTACTGTGCCGCTAGAAAAATATGATATATTATTTAAAGTGTAAAGCAATTATTCTGTATGCCAGTATTTGTTGTGCAGCTTTTAATGTATGCTGAGTTTAATGATAGACAAACATCTAATAAGAATCATCATTGAGAGTTATGGACATAATGAGAACGGGAAATCGGGAAAAAGTCATAACGTGTAATTTCTTCTTCTTATTATTATTGTATATTTTTCTAATTTAAACAGTGCAACCTTAGGTTTTGTGCGATTCACCTCGTTAAAGATATAATTCACCCAAAAAATGTTAATTAACTCACTGTCAGATCATCCAAAGCGTAGAACAGCAAAGAGGAGGCTCTGGATTACATGTTGTTGTCAATAATGTTCAGTTTCTTGCACAGTTTCGCTTCATAAGACCTCGATATATCATCAGGAGCCACGGGGATTCATTTCATGTTGCCTGATATGCTTTTTTCGACTCTTAAAGTGACGGCACCCATTGACTCTCATTATATGAGTCACCAAGGAGCTAAAAATCATCTTTACTGTTCTACTGAAGATTAAAAGTCACCTCGATCATGGATGGTGTACGTGTCAGTAAACTAACAGCATGTTTTCATTTATGGGTGAACTATTCCTTTAACCAGTTTAACCAGTGCTGAGCTGCTGTTAAACCATCTTGCGTTGATCTTCAGTTCAGCTCTGTGTTTTGAATCAGTTTTCAATGCACAGCATTTTGCGTTTGATCCCAATGAACGACCACATCATAGTTAACTCCGATCTATAAGCAGTCACGACGCAGGTTATAAAAGCAAGGCGAGCGGACGGAGAGAGGGAAAGTCCCTCGCGTGCCGAGAGCAGACGTAGCACATTCTCTCGCCACATGCTGTAACTAAACGCCTGGCCTTCACATTCACGTCTAATAGAGTGTATCAGGATTTATCGCAGTGGGACAAAAGACTTGAGCAGGTTTGGCTCATGATTCATGTCACTGACAGGTGGTAGCAGAGTTCAGTTCCTCCAGCGTTATTAGGATCAATGGGATTTCAGTGTGTAGGGAACGCCATAATCACATCATCAGAGAGAAACAGAAACACTCGTCGTATCTGATGTCTGATGTGCTTTCTCTGATCTGATTCTAAGGTTTGAGATCTATCTGTGCATGCTCAATAACAAGAAGCTGAATCACAAGACCACCGACTCCGAGTGAGAGAGCATGTTCAGAAATACATGTCTCCTAACACATCATAATGTGGTTCTTTGCTCAATACTGCCACCTTGTGGCCAAATCAACCACAGCAATAAATGTTTCTAGCAGCTCCTCAAATCTTTCCCTGGAGGGCCAATCTACTGCAGAGTTTAGCTCCAACCCTGATCAAACTCACCTACCTGTGATTTTCTAATGATCTTGAAGACTCTGATTAGCATGCTCAGGTGTGTTTGATTAGGGTTAGAGCTAAACTCTGCAGGAGTGGGCCAGATTTGAGGATGCCTGAGCTAGATGATGTTGGTGAGGCCAGAAAACAAAAGAAAGTTTGCAGGGTTCATGCAAGCATCTAAAGCAGGGGTCTCAAACTCAATTCCTGGAGGGCCACAGCTCTGCACAGTTTAGCTCCAACCCTAATCAAACACACCTGATCCGACTAATCAAGGTCTTCAGACTTACTAGAAACTTTTTTTTTAGAATTTAGATTTTTTTTTTTTGAATTTAGATTTTTTTTTTTTTAAATTTAGATTTTTTTTTTTTTTTAGAATTTAGACATGTTTTTTTTTAGAATTTAGAAAAAAAATGTTGTTTTTTTTAATTTCTTTTTTAGATTTTAGAATCATTATTTTTTTTAGAATTTTTTTTTTTTTTAATTTAGTTTTTTTTTAGAATTTAGATTTTTTTTTTTTAATTTAGATTTTTTTTTTTTTTAATTTAGATTTTTTTTTAGAATTTAGAAAAAAAATAGAATTTTTTTTTGAATTTCTTTTTTTTTAGATTTTAGAATTATTATTTTTTTAGAATTTAGTTTTTTTTTGAATTTAGAGTTTTTTTAGAATTTAGATTTTTTTTTTTGAATTTAGAATAATTTTAAATTTTTATTTTAGAATTTAGATTTTTTTTTTTAGAATTTTTTTTTTTGTTTTTAGAATTTTTTTTTTTTAAACTTCCAAGCAGGTGTGATTTGGATTAGAGCTAAACTCTGCAGAGCTGTGGCCCTCCAGGAGTTGAGTTTGAGACCATTGATCTAAAGAGAGTGAATGCAGCGCTACATCATGCAATCAAAAAGATTTTTAAAAAATTGATACTTATTCAGCAGCGACACATTAAAAGTCAAAAGTGACATTTATAATGTTACAAAAGTTTTCTATTTCAAATAAATGCTGTTCTTTTGAACTTTCTATTCATCTGTGAATTCTGAAAAATAAAATGCATCACCGTTTCCACAAAAATATTGTACAGCACGACTGTTTCCAACATTGATAATAATCATAAATGTTTCTTGAGCAGTAAATCACCATATTAGAATGATTTCTGAAGGATCATGTGACACTGAAGACTGGAGTAATCAGCATAAAATTAACACATATTCACATACAAAACTGTTATTATAAATTGTAATAATATTTCACAATTTTTGATCAAATAAATAAATGCAGCATTGGTGAACAGAACAGACTTCTTTCAAAAACATAAACATCTTACTGACCCCAGACTTTTAAGTGTGTACTCTGAGCGGTGTTTATGATATCTGTTTATGATATTGTGATGCAGAAACACTAATTTTCAAGAGAAAACTGCTGCTGAAATCTACCTTCAGTATATTTATGAAGCCTTCATGCACATTATTTCTACAATGATTGTCCATCACATGTTGTTTTTGTTCCTTATGAGGAAACTGAACGCTTTACCATATTCACAACATAAAAACTGAGATAAATCATAAATCACGGCTTGATTCCATCGCAACACACCCAACAGCATCAGATATATGAGCAATAGATAATCACAGCGTGCCGATATACAGCCATATCTCATGTCTACAAGTGTGATATTGCATTTATACAACAGTTCGACGGCACGATAGGGGTGTGCGATATTGAAAAAAAATGATATCTCGTTATTTTTTTGGATTTTTTCGATAACGATAATTAGACGATATTTAGCCGAGTGTGTTATTGTGCTGATATCTGTCTACCGTGGACAGCTGCAGTTTTTGATATTCTTCATATTCTGTGTGATCAGTTCACATCAGTGATTAATTAATCTCTTCATTTAAGTTTAAATTGATTTAAATGAAAACCTTTAATAAAGCCATTTTTTCTAAAAGCGTACATAACTTTTTTGTGTCAAATTGTCACATTTAATCAATTAATTAAGATAAGACATTTAGGATGTTACCAAACAAATGAATTCAATATCATCAAAATTAATCTTCGCTGAAGTTGCATCTGAATTGCATTTAGATGTATTTACACACTATTTAATGCAGCTCAGAGGGACACAGAGTGCTTTAACTAGTTACTAATGCATAATTTTTTGACATTTTAAACATAAAACATTGAATACTGATATTTAAAATTATTTTAAAAATGAAAAGATACTTTAAATGTGAAATTAAAACCTCCAGCAGGTGGCAGCAAGTCACTGTTAATAAGTGAGTCATTGTGACTGAACCGAGCCATTGTGACTGAACCGAGTCATTGTGACTGAACCGAATCATTGTGACTGAACCGAATCATTGTGACTGAACCGAGTCATTGTGACTGAACCGAATCATTGTGACTGAACCGAGCCATTGTGACTGAACCGAGGCATTGTGACTGAACCGAGTCATTGTGACTGAACCGAATCATTGTATTGTGACTGAACCGAATCATTGTGACTGAACCGAATCATTGTGACTGAACCGAATCATTGTGACTGAACCGAGGCATTGTGACTGAACCGAGTCATTGTGACTGAACCGAATCATTGTGACTGAACCGAGGCATTGTGACTGAACCGAGCCATTGTGACTGAACCGAATCATTGTGACTGAACCGAGCCATTGTGACTGAACCGAATCATTGTGACTGAACCGAGGCATTGTGACTGAACCGAGGCATTGTGACTGAACCGAATCATTGTGACTGAACCGAGGCATTGTGACTGAACCGAGTCATTGTGACTGAACCGAGGCATTGTGACTGAACCGAATCATTGTGACTGAACCGAATCATTGTGACTGAACCGAATCATTGTGACTGAACCGAGGCATTGTGACTGAACCGAATCATTGTGACTGAACCGAGGCACTGTGACTGAACCGAGGCATTGTGACTGAACCGAATCATTGTGACTGAACCGAATCATTGTGACTGAACCGAGGCATTGTGACTGAACCGAATCATTGTGACTGAACCGAGCCATTGTGACTGAACCGAGGCATTGTGACTGAACCGAATCATTGTGACTGAACCGAATCATTGTGACTGAACCGAGGCATTGTGACTGAACCGAGGCATTGTGACTGAACCGAATCATTGTGACTGAACCGAATCATTGTGACTGAACCGAATCATTGTGACTGAACCGAGGCATTGTGACTGAACCGAGGCATTGTGACTGAACCGAGGCATTGTGACTGAACCGAGTCATTGTGACTGAACCGAGGCATTGTGACTGAACCGAGGCATTGTGACTGAACCGAGGCATTGTGACTGAACCGAGTCATTGTGACTGAACCGAGGCATTGTGACTGAACCGAATCATTGTGACTGAACCGAATTATTGTGACTGAACCGAGGCATTGTGACTGAACCGAGGCATTGTGACTGAACCGAATCATTGTGACTGAACCGAATCATTGTGACTGAACCGAATCATTGTGACTGAACCGAGGCATTGTGACTGAACCGAGGCATTGTGACTGAACCGAATCATTGTGACTGAACCGAGTCATTGTGACTGAACCGAGGCATTGTGACTGAACCGAATCATTGTGACTGAACCGAATTATTGTGACTGAACCGAGGCATTGTGACTGAACCGAGGCATTGTGACTGAACCGAATCATTGTGACTGAACCGAATCATTGTGACTGAACCGAATCATTGTGACTGAACCGAATTATTGTGACTGAACCGAGGCATTGTGACTGAACCGAGGCATTGTGACTGAACCGAATCATTGTGACTGAACCGAGGCATTGTGACTGAACCGAATCATTGTGACTGAACCGAATCATTGTGACTGAACCGAATCATTGTGACTGAACCGAGTCATTGTGACTGAACCAAATCATTGTGATTGAACCGAATCATTGTGACTGAACCGAATCATTTTAACGATTGATTCATTCAGGAACGAATCACTGAGACACAAAACAGTGCTGTAGCTGTCTGGAGTTATTTTTTGTTGTCGAAATGGAGCAAAAACAGTCTAAAATGCAAGTCTCTTAATATTAACATTGTTTTTTGAACTGTTGTATAAAATCAATATCACATTTGTAATCATGCTTATATTTGAAGAAAAAACGGCACTCGTCGTGTGATTTTAACTATATGACATGATGTAAATATATACATTTTCTTGATCATTCTTAATGTATTTTAATAGACTGAATCATGAAAGAACACAATCTAGTCTAGACTTCATCACGTAATCATCACTCCGTAGGTGTTTTGTTTGGTTTTTGCAAAATACTCGATTATGTCAAATTGCACATCGTTAAAATAACAATTACGATATTATCGCAGACGATATATATCGCACACCCCTACGGCACGAGTGTGTAAATAGATCAAAAATAACAACTGAGTGTCTTTAAAAGCCCTCTTTTGTACAGAACTACTTTCTTCCACCACAGATTCTAATCTAAAGTTTGAGTTTAACAGCTGAACCCAAGCATTCGTTACTAATTCCAAAACATCACCTGATAAAAAAAACAATAGAAGCCCAAGAGAAACCATCACAGAAATTCCAATGGTTTCCATTAAAATACCATTAGCTTTTTCCAGTAAAACCATTACAAAATTCCTTTTTGTAGTGTGTTTTGGGCATTTTTCCAATATGATTTAACATCCCACCAATAGAATCCATCCCATACCAGTAGACACCATTATAGCTTCCATTAAAACCAATACAATTCCCATTACAACCATTAAATCCATTACATTTTCTATTGTTTTTTTCAGCAGGGTAGAACTAGTAACGAAGGAACGTTGAGTTGCTTCATCAAGAGCTTATTGTATTACTGTAGTAAAAGTGATAGTAGAGTATTATGCAAATGTGATTACCTGCATCTGATACAGCATTCATTCTTCAGCTCAATCACATATTCACAATTAGTTTGAAATAGGCTCGTACTATCCTTTCATCGGTTAAGGGTGATTCCTGATGACAGCACTGCTCAGTGCATTTGTTGGCTGCATACAAGCTGCTTTTGAAAGAAAAAATAACTTCCTTGCTCAAAAAGTATTTTTCAATTTAAAAGTCTTTCCTGTTGATTCATAAAACAGTCTATTGTCGCCATCTAATGGCGGAACAATGAAACTAAAATCACCATAATGAACACACACCGTTTACCAATCCTAAATACTACTATTATTTATATAAACATTAGTTATTGAATAATAATATTTAATAAGCAACAACATCCATCATAAAAGTTGCTAAGCAATTCAGTCAGAAGTACAAAGGCAGCGCTCTGATATAATACAGCATTGAAGTTACATAAACATGATGAGATTTTGCCAAAACTATTTGCTCTGGAACAAATAATAGATTAATGAGACCAAAGCCTGCCCGTTAGATTTACCCAAAATGAAATATAGCTCATGTTTAACCCCTTAACTGTCATCCCCCCATTTTTGAAAATTCACGAGAAAGTGCAGTATCCAAACTTAAATTATTATAATTCATGAACGCTTTTGAATACAGACCTAAGGTTGGTCTCTTTTTAAAGAAGACAATTAGCAGATTATTACAGAAGTGAAATCATTTAATAAAATTAAAGTATTAAAAAGTTATAGAAGTTTAAATTTAATGTAAAGAAAATGTATTATACCATTTTTATTGTATTTTATATAAAATAAATATTTTTAAAAATAGTTAAAATCCAAAATTGCTATAAAATTAAAGCCATATGTCTACATAAGTTGTGTTCCAAATTTGAAGTTGATATAAAAAAATTGAGGTTCATATGCAATTTTGTTTAGGCGTTATACCAAAAACAGCCACCGGGTGCCATTGAAACTCCATTGAATTATTTTTTTATGCATTTCTGTCACATATCTATAAATTTCTCTCTCAATATTACATCTATAACAAAATAACAACCAAATATGGAATCTTGAGACTCAGACCTTTCCAACGATATGTATTTTGTCAAGATTATAAAAAGTTTTGATTCTAAAAGACCGTAATACATTTTGTAATATGACACCGCCGCTAAGGGGGAGGAGCCTAAAACATTTTGAAGTACCATTTCTATGGTAACGCAATGTTTGATTTCAAAATGGTATTTTGAGATTTTAAGCTTTCAAATGTTTTATAACTTATGATGATTGCTAAAACATGTGATGGGGAAAAAGGCAAGGATATAAAGACTTTTTGTGACAAAGGTCCGAACTCCCGTTATGATGTTGATTTATCATAGACGCTTGGTGCACTCTTGTCATAAATGAATCTATTACTGTTCCTACATAATTTGTAACAACAAATGTTAATATATCTATTTAGGAGACTTAGACCTTTCCAATGATATATAGTTTGTCATGATTACATTAGGATTTAAGTATAATATAGTGAAGTAAACTTAGGCGTCCCGTATACGGGACGGTGACAGTTAAGGGGTTTTAACCATTATAGAGACATCAGAGCCAGCGGTAAACTCCAGAAGATCTGTCCGAGGTGAGGCGCTCTCTCTGCGGGTTCATGAGCACGGACGCCCTGGACATCACACATTTTCAAATAGGCGCTATCTTTATTAACAAACCGCATATTTGAAGTCCAAACAAGTACATTCTCGCCTCTTAAAACTACATTCCGTGACACAAAACAGTATTATTTTTAAAATTATAGAGGATTTGGGCGTCCGCCATAACACTCGCTGTGAGAAGCAAGGCAACTTCAGCAAGCGGAGTGATACAAACGATGAAAATAACTGTTGTATAAATTACAATACATTTCAATAAGCAGAGGTGTGTTTAGAGTTAATTAACCACGTAATACGCTCAGATATGAGTGTGGTTCGGTCCACTCCTAACGGGTGTTATCAGCTCTAGAGGAACTAACACAAAACGTCCAAAATGAAAATTTCGGACTCATTGTGCCTTAAGACTAAATCAAAAATGCCTGCCAAAATTAACACTGCACTGAACGATACAAACAATGCCGCATGGCAAAAACACAAGTGAAGAGAAACAGGAGCTTGTGCTGTCGTCATCAATGGTCATGTGCCATAGAGCAGCTTCTCAAACTGAAATGCTCATGACCCCAGACCGTGATTGACAGTCTAATAATGGCGACACTACACAAGGCCATTCTTGATAAGCAGCTCAGCGCTTCAGAACTAGGGTCTTCTCAAGAGGATGCTGTGTCCGGCCTGGGAAAGCTGATAAGACGCTCGGCCCTCTTCACTTCAGAGCGGGAAGGGCCATCCGATTGGAAAGCTCAAAGTGCTGCTCTCTCCGGGATCAGCTGCTATCAGACAGGCTTTAATAGCTCACATGCTGGAGCTCTTGAAGGAAAAACATTCCTCTGGGACTCAACCGCAGACAAGATAAATATATTCAAGGGCTCATATCATATATTACATCAATAAAATGTTCTTCATACTTTTGGAATGCAAGATTTTGCTGAAAACTACACTGTAATTTTCGAAACTTAATAAAAAACTGACTTTTCAAGTTTAGATATGGACAGGGTATTAGTCAAGAGGGCCTTTCGCACCGCGGGAACCTTTTCATAGTACCAGAACTAATTGTGGAACTACACACTTTTTGGCGTTTTCGCACCGCCGGAACTGGGTACGATTTTAGTACCGGACTGCCTTTTTCGAGAACCAAATTAGCTCCTACTCCAGAGCAGGGTCTAACCAGCACAACTGGCACTACCCGTGACATAAGTAGACGTTGATTGGCCAAACGCGTACGAAAACCCGCCATGATTTAAAACGCTGTGTAAACATTGTGTCAACAGCGATAGATGGACGGATGCTGAAGTGCAGGCGCTTTTGAACATTTACGCAATGGAGGAAATCCAGTTGGAATTCGAAGGAACAAAACGCAACATAAAGGCGTCCTCCATCCTCCTGTTGTTAACGTTGTTCTTCTATGTTTCTGTTGTTGAACGCCGCGCACAAATGACGTCGCTGTCGACCGGCTTACGTCACTTCCTAGTACCCACTGTCGGTGCGAATGCAACCCTTTAAATGATACTGGGAAATAGTTTGCGCAAAATCGTCCCAGTACTTTAGTATTGTACATTTAGTTCTGGAACTAAAGCGGTGCGAAAGGCCCTAATGTTACTGACTTCACTTATGCTGGGTACACACTAAAAAATCTTATAAGATCTTCAAAATGTGAGAGACCACAAACATGAGGACAAAAAAATCCTAGATTTAACCGTTTTGCTCCTATAGTGTGTGGTGTCCTCGGGGTTCCCCCCCGCACATCAGGATTTCTGATCGTAAATGTTGAATATTTACGATTCGCGATCGGGGCGCCTCTGACGTTCTTCCGAGCAGATTCAGTCACTCTTAACACAACTCACACCACAGGAAAATCTGATAAGATAATCTTTAGAACCACCAAGATAATCGGGACATTAGGATTGTCGGAAGGGGAGAAATCGGCCCAGAATCAGCCTGATTATCTTGTGGTGTGTACTAGAGGTCTGCTACCCGACCCGAGCCCGACGGGTCCCGAGATACTTTCGGGTTTCGGGTCGGGTTAATGTTTAATGAATAGCTTCGGGCTCGGGTCGGGTTTGTAGCTAAACTAAAACTATATGCAGGCTTCGCTGCTTTCATAGACGCACGCACAAATTATTGCACACAGATATCAAAGCGATCGCGCAGCGAACACACAGCACAGACACTTTTATTAGTAAAATAGCTTTGATAGGCTACTGACTCGCAACGTTATATTTCTCTGCAATGAGGGGTAAAATCACAGTTTTTGAAGTAACTAAGCCTCGTTGCTTGTAGAGAGAGACGCGCAGACGTAGGTTCACACACGCAACTTTCATCCCTCTCTCTCTCTCTCTCTGTCTCTCGCTCTCTCTCTCTCTGTCTCTCGCTAATTCAAATAAATGATTAATTAATTCAAATAAATGCGATCTTACCGCACTACATCTCTGTGTCTGATTTAAAGTACGCCGAATGCTAACGAGCCTTAAATGACGAAAATGACCATAATTTGCACGGTGGAAGAATTATCGTCTTGTCATATAGGCTACAACCATTCAAAAACTCGGCAGAATTTATGTAACCGCTGCACCTGATGTTCATAAACTTTCATAACTGGTAAGTGTTTTTTCTTTTGCCTTGTGAACTGACCGAGCCTCGATGAATCTGTTTCTTTACATGTATTTGTTTACTGATCATTGCATGCAGTCGTGAAATACAGCATCGTTCTCTCTTTTTTTTAAAAATTGGCTATTCGTTGTGAAAAAAAAATAAAGATTTCGGGTTCGGGCTTTAAATTTAACTGTGCCGCTCGGGTCGGGTCGGACGATCTCGGGTTCGGGCTTCAGTTTAAAGCCCGTGCAGACCTCTAGTGTGTACCCAGCATTAGTTAACCTTTTTGATCATGAAAATTAAACTGTGAGGGCCACATCTGTTCAATGTCAGGTAATTTGTTCTGCTATCCCAGTCGGGACCGTAGTTTTGTACCTGCCCTGCCAACTTCATAATTGGCCCCACCATAAAAGAATGATCCATTTTTTATTTTAGCAATGTACTTTCATACTTTCCATTTTTATGAAAGGGTCCATGAATTGAGGAATCAAATCTGAACAAATTTTAAAACATCAGGCTTCGTACACTTAGCGAATGTTTACAGAGAAAAATACTAGACTGAAGCCTGGAATACACTACACGATTTTTGCCCCGATTTTCCACCGATTAGATTCTGGAAAAATGCAGATTTCTGCAGATTTGAGTTGACAGATTCCATAGATAATCGCGTAGTGTATGATGGTCACAGACTCCAATTTCTTTTAGCTTCAGACTCTGATTCCAACCAGTCGGAGATCAAACATGCATGGGCGGAAATCCCGGGGTCGGGGGGGACAAGACGGCTATTTACACTAAGTGCAAATAGCAGCATTTTTTTATGATATGCTATTTACACTAAGTGCAATCTATTTACACTGTTAGGATTTTCTGCTATTTATACTACTTATTGCAAATAGTGGCAATTATCTGCACCTCAGTATTGTAGTACATTATAAAACAGTACGCAATAACTTATTGAGTGTAAATTAAAATTTTAATTCAAATTATTAAATGGATACCACCTTATTGGGACAATAAAGCCCTCCCTACACCTACACTAACCCTACCCGATACTTTATTTTAACATTTTTGGTTATTTCCTTCATTTTTATTGAAAATAAATGCTTTTCTGATGTGATTTTGAAATTTGAAAAGGGAGAAAAAAAGTTCGGCAAAAGGTAGATTCGAACCCGGGACGATTGCGTCAATATGAGCTCTAGGTACACATTGTACCGTCTGCGCCACTCGAGCGGATGACAGGTAACAGACTTTTGTAATGTTGAACAGCCGAATCACACGTTGGTGGCGGAGTTAGTGTAAATAGACACATAGGCATGTGCTTTCGCGCTACAATAATGCACTCTCGACATTTGTCATTAAAATAACGCCTTAGTCTCCTTCTACACCAGTAACGTTAGCTTTCCTCTGTGTATACATATCCTTACAAGTACAATTTTAGCTGTATTATTTGTGTCCCCTTCAAAAACTGCTCTTGAGAAATTTTATGTATATTGTCCCCCCTACTGTATGAAATTTACGCCCCTGCAAACATGTTTGATATTTTCAGACGATTTTAGAACACATATTGTTTTCATTTGTCACGCGTCTCCTAGCAACAAGACGCACGTTTCTGCTCGAGTTTGTTGTTATCTGAACGACTTCAAAGTTGGTAAGTGTATAATGCGTAGCGTTTTAAAAATCTGTTCAGATGTTAAAAGTGTGTAGTGTATTCCAGCCTTTGAGAATGGTAATTAGCCACTTAATTTCTAGCGATTATCGTCAATTTGATTTCACAGACACTATTTAAACTAAACTTAGCTAGACAATGACATCTCCGAATTCAATAATGAAATGCCCTTAACTGAAAATTGAGTGTTTAATCTTATTATTTTACTTTCCTGACACTCTATCCTCCAACTTGATACTGTTAAGTGCTTTGACACAATCTGTATTGATAAAAGCGCTATATAAATAAAGGTGACTTAACTTGACTAACCTACTTTCAGCTCAAACACAACACAAATGGGTGCAAAAGCTTCCGTTTACCATATTTGATTAGCTCTAAATACGTGTTATCTAATGTTTGTGTCTGATAGCACACGTACATCTTGGAGACGTCTATTTGACATCTGCAAGACGTATTTTTTAGACTGTTTGCTCATCTGCAATCCATCTATAGGACGTCTCCTTTTAGTAGGTATGATGACATCGCAACCACTCGCGGCGAACATTCTGTCTCAACAATGTGTTCCAAACGGCGTGGTTCTGTTAATGTGTGTCATTCAATATCTACTCCTGCCAGCCTGGTTGGAGTATGTTGTTCCTGAATACGATGGTAACTACGTCGAGTGCAAACCCCTGCAGCGTTTTCGGATTTCGGGATTTCAGCCCTGAGGTGTTTTCAGGTCACCGCGACTTTCGGAAGATTTGCGTGGCTTTCAACCGGTCGAGAAGCTTTGGACACTGAAAGTTAGGTGGACATAAATACATAGCTTTTATCTTGGTACTGACGAAATTCCATCGAAATCCATAGAGGAGAAGGTATTTTACTAAATCACGGAAATTGGGTAGTCACATTTGTGGCGGGTAACGTTAGATTAGCGAACGCCCTGTGTGAGATGACTCGAGGCCTCGTTCTAAAAACAACAACAAAAGTTGTACTTTTGTGAATGACAATGAATATTTGTTGTGTACTTGTATGAATATGAATTAACAATTAATAGTGATGTGTATTGTTGTTTTCTCTTGTATTCTGGAAATAAATGTTTATGATTATGAATGAACGCTTATTAATTATAATTGTTTTCAGTGAGGTACGATGCCCATTCCAGCTAAAACAGTAAATGGTCATGATTTCATTTGAAAGAACTAACAAAATTATACCTTCTAGTCAAATTTCATGCAAATATCTTATAAAATGAGGAAGTTACAAGCAAAAATGTGTGAATAATAAGCATTTTCGGTCACATGACTTCTATTGTGATTAATGTATAGTATTTTAATATATTCCCCGTTATTATAAATATCATAACTTTCGCAATCCTCAACTGATTTTCACAATCCAGGTGTCGTCGTAAAGGGAATTTTCAGCTCTGTCTAATCATGTGATCCATTTTGAGCTTAGGGGTGTTTGAAAATTGTCATCATACCTACTTTTAGAGATCAAATATTAGATATCTTTAAGTTGTTTATGATTTAGAATGTATGTAAAACTGACATCTGAAAGACGTCTATCAGACGATTGTAGACAGCAGATGCTTTCCAGATCAAAAGATCTTTAACAGACATCTTGCAGACGTATGTGTGCTATCTGAATTAAATCTGTTTACCATACAGCCATCGTCGTCAAAAGACTTGGATTAAAGCGTGTACAAAGTCTATATTTGAAATGTCTGAAAGAAGCCTACTAGTTATGTGTGTGTCCTAATGTATGACATCCTGAATTGCACTGAATACACCTCATTTTACATAATTATCATCATCATATCTCCAGATCACTTACCGTCCAGAGACGCCTTCCTCAGCAGCACTACAGTAGCGACCGTTGGCGTAACGTCCGTTAACATTCAAAAATACTGCGCGGGAAGAAGCCACTGTGATGCGCGGGAAAAAGCCACGTGTGATGCATGCGCAGAGTTAAACAAGGCATAAAAAAGTGAAATTTCGTTATATTAGCTGTGTCTTTATTTAACCTCTATTTAGGTGCACAAACAAATAAGACTAGCTCAGAGCGGTATGTAGCTATCCCATGATTCAACAGGTTGAGGAGGAACTCAGGATATGATTTGTTCAGAAAACAATTCCAGTTAAATTAAGTGTTATTTAATTTGGAAGTAAAACGCAACGTGTTGCTTATTTTATTCGTGCATAAATGAATACAATGTTTGCGTCACTCAATTAGATGCACCACCATTAATACATTTGTGTGATACTGAACAATTTGTAAAAATGTAGTTATTGATGAAAATTTTAATGTGTAAATAAATCTCTGTAAAAACTTTCGAGTGCCTGCAGTGCCCTACAAACTTCAGATAGTGGAACGCACTTGTGAAGTCTACTTCATAGGGCACTTAAACAGTCGACTACAACATACATTAAGTTTATCTTAAAGGGGACCTATTATGCTCCCTTTTACAAGATGTAAAATAAGTCTCTGATATCCCCAGAGTGCGTATTTGAAGTTTTAGCTCAAAATACCCCACAGATAATTTTTTATAGCTTGTTAAAATTGCCACTTTTAGGGTATGAGCCAAAACGCTCTGTGTGTGTGTTGCTTTAAATGCAAATGAGCGGTTGCTCCCGGAGAAGAGGGCGGAGCTTCAAGAGCTCTGCATTAGCAGTGCCTTTGCAAATAAACATTACACTATTAATACAAGCCTGTTATCTTTACAGAAAACTACTGTTTCAGAGTCAGTCATCTGATTATACTGTGCATAATAAATTCACGTTTATGAATTACACAGACGGGGACGATAAAAATAACTTTATAAGTCCCACTCGTGATTATGAGCTCAACAACTTCAAGCGATCGACTCACGTTGCTTTCATACGCAACTTTTAACCACCATATTCATATTCACGATCATTCATGAAGACAGCACCAGTAAGAAGCTCTTTCAGAAAGACAACAAACGCGTGATACTTACTTTGTTTGGAGCTGACGTTCGCGCACGAAGCGTTGGTATTGATCCCTACACGTATTGTGGACTTTAACGAGTTTCCTTAGACAATGAAGCTTAACCACAGTGTCCTCAGCGGCTGGGAGACTCTTATGTTCGTTAGTGCATCCCAAAACACAACACTAGAAAAGCCTCTTTGGTGCCGACATTGTATATCTCCAGCAGCTACAGTGTTAATGGTGGAGGCGGAGCTTCTCACTCAGGGCTGTGCTGATAGGGCAGCGTCACAAATGGGCGGGACTTGTTCCCCTCAGTGACGTGAACAGAGGGAGAATATGAAACGGCTTATTCTGAGAGACTGTTTATGATAATTTAGATTATAAATAAATGAGTGGGTGGATTTTTACAATTATAGGCTGGTTGTTTTCACAAACTGTGTTCAAACACCTTATAAAAGTGATTTTTGCATAATAGGTG
>CM041796.1:1334077-1354077 GCA_023376895.1 Aspiorhynchus laticeps
AATCCTCAGAGTATTTGTGTGGATGAGTCGACGCTGACCCACATATGCAAAGATTACACAAATGTAATCTTCTGCTATTCTTTGGACATTCAGTGACCTCAGATATAACTGACATCTGTACAAAGAATTTGCAAATATAAACCTCACTCCGTATTATTGTTAATCTGGGGTGATCATGTGTTCACATCATTCACTGTGAAAAAAGAAGAAGAATTCAACCAATTTGAAGTTAATTTGTTAAGAAGAGATTCAGTTAGACAAGATTTTAGCTGCAATGACTTGTACTGACAATCTGATTATACTTAAGGGGTCATGAACTGCCTTTGGGTTTTATTTTGTACTGTTCCACTTATAATGTTTACAAGATTTTTACATCGAAAATCATCATAATTTAGAAGTAATGGATCTGGATCTTCATTAAAAGTAAAGTTCATTCACTCTTTCCTAATGTTGGGATCAGAAGGAAGGCAACACAAACGGTTTTTCCACAGCTTGGCACTGAACAGCGTCTTGTTGTCTTCAGAGCATCTTTATCATTCGCTTTCTGTGTAGACCTGCAAGTGGAATCGGTGGGCGGGGCTAAACAGGCAGAGCTATGGAATCAGTGGGCGGGGCTAAACAGGCAGAGCTATGGAATCAGTGGGCGGGGCTAAACAGGCAGAGATATGGAATCAGTGGGCGGGGCTAAACAGGCAGAGATATGGAATCAGTGGGCAGGGCTAAACAGGCAGCGATGTGGAATCGGTGGGCGGGGCTAAACAGGCAGAGATATGGAATCAGTGGGCGGGGCTAAACAGGCAGAGATATGGAATCAGTGGGCGGGGCTAAACAGGCAGAGATATGGAATCAGTGGGCGGGGCTAAACAGGCAGCGATGTGGAATCAGTGGGCGGGGCTAAACAGGCAGAGATATGGAATCAGTGGGCGGGGCTAAACAGGCAGAGATATGGAATCAGTGGGCGGGGCTAAACAGGCAGCGATGTGGAATCGGTGGGCGGGGCTAAAAAAAGCAGTGATGTGGAATCGGTGGGCGGGGCTAAACAGGCAGTGATGTGGAATCAGTGGGCGGGGCTAAACAGGTAGCGATGTGGAATTGGTGGGCAGGGCTAAAAAAAGCAGTGATGTGGAATCGGTGGGCGGGGCTAAACAGGCAGTGATGTGGAATCAGTGGGCGGGGCTAAACAGGTAGCGATGTGGAATTGGTGGGCAGGGCTAAAAAAAGCAGTGATGTGGAATCGGTGGGCGGGGCTAAACAGGCAGTGATGTGGAATCAGTGGGCGGGGCTAAACAGGTAGCGATGTGGAATTGGTGGGCAGGGCTAAAAAAAGCAGTGATGTGGAATCGGTGGGCGGGGCTAAACAGGCAGTGATGTGGAATCAGTGGGCGGGGCTAAACAGGTAGCGATGTGGAATTGGTGGGCAGGGCTAAAAAAGCAGTGATGTAGAATCGGTGGGCGGGGCTAAACAGGCAGTGATGTGGAATCAGTGGGCGGGGCTAAACAGGCAGAGATATGGAATCAGTGGGCGGGGCTAAACAGGCAGCGATGTGGAATCAGTGGGCGGGGCTAAAAAAAGCAGTGATGTGGAATCGGTGGGTGGGGTTAAAAAAAGCAGTGATGTGGAATCGGTGGGCGGGGCTAAACAGGCAGTGATGTGGAATCGGTGGGCGGGGCTAAACAGGCAGTGATGTAGAATAAGTGGGCGGGGCTAAACATGCAACGATGTGGAATCAGAGGGCGGGGCTAAACAGGCAGCGATGTAGAAGCAGGCGTTGATCTTCTTCTGCGGGGGCGGGGTTTATCCACACTATTACCTCATAGAGTAGAACATTCCACAAGCTGTAGTTTGGTAGACTGGCTTCAATATAAGCTGTTTTTAGACTAATAAGAAAGATCTGAGTTCTGAAACTAACAGGATGCTTTTATAGTACAATGACCTCTTATCTGTCAAAAGATCAAGGGTTTCTCAGTTCATGACCCCTTTAAGACAGCGACTGAACTTTTTTAAGTTGAAGAAGGTGTTGTTGCTTTTTGATTCACAGAAAATCGATGAGTTTGTCTGAGCTCAGAAACACATCAGTCTCAGACGTGCCGGTCTGTTATCTCTAGGCAAGCACAGCCGCAGCTCAAGCACTAAAGAGCGTCGATAATGTTCACGTCAATCTCCTGGCCATGTGAGCAAATGGCTGACGAAGCACTGCTTTCCACCGGCTCAGGAGAACACAGAGCTGCTGATGACAGCCGTCAGCAGAGAGACGCTTTCAATTGTGTCTTGACCGGTGTTTCTTTAATCTCAGCAGGAACCGTTTATTCTCCTGGACCGTTGCGTAACACGTGTACGGTCCTCTGCTGCTAAAATGCTGATAGCTTGATGCTGTCACCTCTGAACACAGCATGTCTTAAATAACTCCAAGAAGCTAAACCCTGAATGCATTTTCATTTTTCCAACCATCCATCCATTCTCCAGCCGTTTGTTCTCTATGTGGTCATGTGATGATGATGATCCTCGAGGCCGTTAAGGAATTATCAACTGAAAATTAAATTTTATCAAACATGAAAGTGCCACTATGATGATAAACCTCCAGATGGACCTGAACACAGAGTGCTAAACCACAATTACTAGTTTTTTAAATCATATTTTTTTTGCAAGTGGCACTGCATTACAAATAAATCAAATATTTAGTACAGAAAACATCAAGTAAAGTAATTTGCTGCTTATTAACAGTTAGTAAGTTAGTTAAGTTTAGCCGGGGTAGGACTGAAGAAACTAACATATGGTCCTAAAGCATTAATATGTGCTTTATAAGTAATAAACAGCCAATATACTAGTAATATGCATGCTAAAATGCAACTAGTTAATAGTGAGAACTGTTCTGTTCTAAAATGAAATGTTCCCTTAGAAAAAAAAACGTTTTGAACATCGTTTTGAACATTAGAGAACATTCAGAAATGAAGTTTTCATAACTTACAGGTTTTTTTCAACTGCTTACACACAAAATCTTTCTGCAAAATCTGCAAATTATACACTAATTCTCAGCCTTTGACTCAGTTTTCAATATCATAAAACACTTTCTGCAAAACACAACACACAGCTCTCTATGTAACACAAATCTAATAAGAATTAATATATACATAGTGATAAAACATGTATAGCCTGAATGCAATGTAAGTCGCTTTGGATAAAAGCGTCTGCTAAATGCATAAATGTAAATGTAAATGTAATATTATGACAAAGGTGTTTGCAAATGTTTGCTTTTGAGATTTTTTGAATGCAGTGCTTCATTTTGCAAGAGATGTGATGCATTTTGCATTTTGTGTGCAATTCTGTGCAAAAAGAGGCAAAGTTTTGAAAATGTGTGAAAGCTGCTGAAAAAACAAACATAAGCAAAACATTTGGTCCCACTTTATATCAGGTGGCCTTAACTACTACGTACTTACATTTAAATTAATAATTTGATACAATGCACTTATTGTGTACATACATGTTTTTACATTGTACTTATATTTTTTAAAATACCTATATGTAGTTACATCTGTAATTAATTTCTGTAATTACATTTATAATTACACCTTAACCCACCCTTAAACCTACCCATACCACCCCTAACCTTACCCGTATCCCACCTCAATAGCAGCAAAAGTGTTTTGCAATACAATATGACCACAATAAGTACATTGCACTTATTTTTTGATGCAAGTACATAGTAGTTAAAGCCACTTAATATTCAAACATTCTTACACTGTTAGAAATTACCAGCATTTCACAATTATTAACAGTATTATTTTACAGTAACTTGTTGTAATTAAGTTTCCCTGTAATATCCCAATGAATACCTGTGAAAACTACAGTATCCTTGGATTTTACAGCATTTAACTCTTATTTTACAGTAAAATCTTGCAATCTAAAACCTGCTGTTATATCACAACAAGGTCTGTAATATCACAGCAACACAGTGAAAAAAATTAAGGATTTCACAGCATTAAACAGTATTATTACAGTGAAATATTGTATTTAAATGTGCCCTGGGAAGTCACATGACATAACCGAACTGTTTTAAATTTAGGCGCCATCGTGTCCCTCTTCTCTTCCGGGCTGAATGGAGAAGGTGAGCAGCATGCATGTTTGCAGCACTTACACCCATGCTATTTTAATATGATAATAACATTTACTTTCAAATGAACGTTTATCGCATGACACAGTTCACATTTTGTTAGCAAGTGCCCGGAATTGTTGAAAGTTCTCTCACAGCATTTGCTAATAGTAGTTAGTAATGACGACCGTTTCGCTAATCATTTTTCATGTCACTATCACCGTTTAGACAAATTTGGTGTTGGTAAAGTTTATAAAACCAATGATGGGACAAACATTACTATTTATGTGTGCACATTTCTGTAATTAGTCAAGGTTATCATAGATTAGCAGGGCTAACCGTTAGCGATTTAACTTTAATAACTTAGTGATTCAAATGGTCCATAAAAAAAAATTCCAGCGGATATCCTAGTTACAACATGATGAGCCCTTGTTTATTGTCGCGACGTGTACTTTTCAATGTGTTATATGGTTAGGCCATGTAGCCCATGTTTGATTTGAAGCTGAACTGGAGGATGCTGGTCAGTTAGCCGCCGAATGTGTTCTCGTTCCGGACTCGGTACTACCTGTTGTGTTCACGTTCGTTCGCGGGGTGTAACGTTAACGTTAGTCTGCTCTAGAGTGAAAGCCTGCGGCGGTTCATGTAAGTGTTTTTCTGCATATGTAGTGCCCTCAGTTCGATGTAAAGTAGGGCTACACGATATATTGCATGCGATAGTCATGCCCATCTCGTCAGTAAAGACGGTTCTGTGATTGGCGCGAAATCTCCATCACCTGTTTTCAAATGGAGCGGCAGTTAATACACAGAGCCGGAGTTCACTGACAAGACACGCAATATCACGTTCAATATCGCATGCGATTCTATGACTATTGCATGCAAAGTATCGTGCAGCCCTAGATGTAACAGTTAAGTGATTTGAGAATAAAGATAACAGGGATGTGGTGTTTGTTCAAGAGTTTGGGTTGTATCATTAGACATTCTCTGGTTGTATTTAGTTATTCAGTAAGTTACACCAGCCGCGCCAGCAGAGCGCTGTGGAATCAGTCTGTATTCAGGAGAATCTCAGCAGGGACGTAAGTAGATTAACTGAGTTCTTTGTTGAAGTAACGTTAAGCCGTGAATGTTCGTTGTCATCTAACTTACTGAGAGTATTTTGTATTTTTCTACAGGTGAGCTGGTGTTAAAAACGAATAACATAACCTTGTTAGCGTAAGTGACATGTAATGACATTTTATTTGTTTCATGTGTTTAATTTAGAAGCGATATATGTGCCGTTTGCCATGCTAACGTTAGCTGTCTAGCTTGTTTTGTGTCATGAATAGCCCGCGTATGGTTTCCCGCTTTGACATGTATTAGTGACGCTTCGGCTATGAGTTTTCAATGTAAGAAGAGTACGTTAGATTAACTTAGTTCTTTGCTGAAGTAAGCTGTGACTGTTCGTTGCCATCCGTACTGAGAGTATTTTGTATGTTTCTACAGAAACAAAGATTCATTAAATGTGTGGCATCAAGACCATTGAGTCTTTGAGTCCGCTAACCGTTACACATTCGAGTAAAGTTGCCGAACTCGATTCTCCTCTCATGAGTGGTCTTTCCGCACATAGACACTGTGTTTCCCCGTGTTAGCCGAAGCTAATAATACAGCATCCTCCAGTTTAGCTACAGGGCCTAACCATAACACATTGAAAAGTACACGTAGCGAAATTAAACACAAACTTGTTCACTTACGTTCGTTTTTCTTATTTCTCCCTCTTCTTCTTCTCTCATAAACCCGGTAATTCACTTCCTTTGTGTCTTTTTATTTGCAGCGTTTCTTTTATTGAGAATACGGGTAATCACGTTATCTACTACCGTTTGTTTGACATGAAATTCAAACTGAAATTCTTATTGTTGGTTGCCTTTGTGTAATTTCTCCTTTTTCTTTTCTTTTCTTTCCAGGTCATCAGAGGGTGAGGCTAACCATCCTGTTCAGTGTCAGGCTAAGAGTGAGGAGAAATAGATTAGGTAGGTGACTAGTTAACATGACCCACAATGCTCAACTGTAAATTCGTTGGCTGTGAGCATGTGTCTGAGAATGTGTGTAACTATGTTCAGCACACAAAACTGCATAGCAATGCCCCCAATTATCACTACCAGTGTGGGGTGCCTAACTGCTCACGGAGGTACAGAAAACACACAGGACTGCAAATTCATATGTATAGGCAGCATAGGTCCTACCTGCAGGCTGCTGGGCCTATACTGCCTTGCACATCAGCTCTACCACCTGACACACCCTTGAAATGTCTTCTTGAGGCTTGTGCATTTAAGTGTGACACTTTGGCCTCTCTTATTAAGCATTTGAAGACGCACATAAGGGGAGGAATGGAAACTAGATGTCCATTTAGAGGTTGTGATTGCAAGTTCACACACGTGATGACTTTTGCTTCACATATTTCCAGAAAACATAGGTGTGCAGAGGATTCGGTTTTAGATGACCTTGTTTTAGAAAAGTCTATTGCTACAGAGCCGTTGCCAGGACCCAGTCAGTCATATTCAGAGGCTGCCGAGGAACATAATGAACCACAAATGCCATTAGCTGTCGACGAAAACCTATTTTTACAGAACCTTACACTTTTCTACCTGAAATTGCAATCTAAGCTACTCTTACCAGCAAGCACCATTCAAACCATTATTGATGGCTTTCAAAGTGCTCATGAACTTGGCCTGTCCAATTCCCTAAACATTCTGAGTGAGAAACTAAAAGAACTCGGAATCCCTCAGGCCATTATAAGCAGCATCATTGAGGAAATGAACAGAGATGATCTACTCACACTCTATAACAGGGGAATGCTCAGTACAGATGCAAAGAGGAAGGCTGCTTTTAAAGAGTGTTTTAACTATGTTCATCCCGTTCCTTTGCTCTTGGGCAATGATGAAAATGACAAAGAATGTTTTGCTCAGTATGTTCCTATACATGAGACATTGGTGACACTTTTCAAAAATGAGTCTCTACGCGAACAGTATACCATGACACGTTTGCAGCCATCTACTGATGCTGTCTATCAGGATGTCAAGGATGGAGAAGGCTATCAAAGTAATCCAATGTTGAAAGCTGACCCTTCTTCACTTGGTTTAATACTGTACCAAGATGCCTTTGAGGTTGTCAACCCCCTGGGCTCAGGGAAAAAAAAGCACAAGGTTTTAGCGGTTTACCTAACTCTGACTGACATCTTGCCTCACAATAGATCTTCTATTGATCAGATGCAACTTGTTCTCTTATGTAGGGAACAGGACTTTAAGTATTTTGGGGTAAATAACGTTTTTGCTCCCCTCATTGAGGACCTCAAAATTCTGGAGCAGAGAGGTGTAGTCACATCTGATGGCATTGTACTAAAGGGGTCTTTGGTTGCCATTGCAGGAGACAACCTGGGATCCCATTCTATTGGGGGATTCTTGGAGAACTTCAGTCGGTCTACTTATTTTTGTCGCTACTGTGAGGTGTGTAGAGGTGATTTTCTGACTAATCCTATATCGCATGGTACCAAAAGAACAGCCCAATCATACGCAAGTAATTTGCAAGAGCAGGAAACTACTGCCACTGACTCTGTATGCGGCATCAAGTTTGACTCTCCTTTCAATCAGCTTTCACATTTCCATGTTTGCCAGCCTGGCCTACCACCATGTCTAGGCCATGACTTATTTGAGGGAGTCATAGCTTATGACCTTCCTTTATATATTCACTGTTTAGTTGAGGATAATCATTTTACATACCTGCAGTTAAACAGGTGCAAGAACCAGTTCAGATATGAAGTTAACGATGGTAAGGACAAACCAGCAGACCTCTCTCCCAGCAGCGACAAGCTCAGTGGGCATGCAGTTCAGAACTGGTGTTTGCTTAGACTTCTCCCACTCATGGTGGGTGACAGGATTAAAGATCCCTGCGAAAATGAGGTGTGGCAAATCATTTTGCAGCTGAGGGAGATTGTTGAGCTCATCTGTGCACCGGTCATTACAGAGGGCCAGGTTGCGTATCTTAAAGTCCTCCTAGAGGAGTACATAGACAACAGGACAAGGCTTTTCCCCAATGCCCCCCTCAGACCAAAGCACCATTATCTGTGCCACTATCCATCTCTCATCATTCACTTTGGCCCACTTATTCGCCTATGGACACTCCGATTTGAGAGTAAACATACATTTTTTAAACAGTGTGCCAGAAAATTGCACAATTTTAAGAATTTGTGCAAAACTCTAGCAGAGAGGCACCAACTTCTACAAGCGTACTTGAGTGCGGGAAACTTGTTCCCTCCACTTGTACAAGCAGAGAAGGGGACTGATTTTCATGTTGACGATTACAATGACAGGATCAGGGCATCTGTAGCCAGTTGTCCATTCCAGTTACAGTCGGCAGTGGCTTGTAACTATGTTACAGTCAAAGGCACAGATTACAGAAGGGGGATGTACATGTTACTAGAGAACAGTGATGAAGGGCTTCTTATGGGGAAGATTATGCTAGTTATTGTTGTTCATAATTCGGTCTATTTTGTCTCAGAGAAACATACTTTTGTAAAGTTATGTGACACAGGTGTGTACTGTGACCTAGGAGTGGCCCAAGACAATTATGTGTGCATTAAGCAGGAAGATCTACTGGACTACTATCCTCTTTCAGCGTACAATGTGTATGATCAGTCCCTTATTGCTCTCCACCATTCTTTCCCAGAGGCAGTATGAGCAGGGAGGAAAGTGAGGATACAGGATACGTGAGGAGAGACGTGAGTAGTAGAGGAGACTATGTAGTCATAGCAAACAATTTTTTTTTTTTTGGTAGCCTTGAATAAAGTTAATTTTGTCTTTAATTTGCTTTGTTGACTGAACAGACTATAGTAGGAAATATGCATACAGTGTAGGGATGGCAAAAATGAGAAATTACAGTGTTTCATGATTCACTACTTAATGGGAGTAGGTCAAGGAAGTTGTGTGGTCATACTTGCCTGGTCTCCCTGATGACCTTCTTGCCACCATGCTGGATGAGCTTGGGGTCGAGTCTATTGAAGATCTGACCTTGGTGGAGGAGAGGGATCTGGTGAAATACCTCAAACCTATCCAAAGTCGGAAGTTAATGAAGGGTATCAAGGACGGTAAATTCATCTGTTCACCCATTACACTTTTCACTCTTTCATGTCACTGAACTAGGGCCTTAGAACATTGGCACAACTGGTAGACAATAGACTTTGTATAACTGTAGTTCCAAGCTCACACATTGGTTACCTGTCAGATACTATTGGATGAAGTGATTAATCTCAGGTGTGCAGCACAGCTTATAGACCTTATTCATGTGTGTGGCATTTGTTCAGTGTGACGTAATGGGTTGGGGAAATGTGTAATAGGCATAAAAAATAATAATTGGAATTACAAACTCCTCAAAACTGGGCTGTTTTTCACTGCTGTTGTTTTCACATCTGGAAATACATAGAAGTGAATGCAGCTGATGCTTATTACTTGCATGCATTTCCAAACTTAATAACAATAGCAGTGAAAAACAATCAGACCCTGTTATGATGAGTTTGTAATTCCAATAGTGTATTGGCCTGTTATTTTAACTATTGTTTTTTAAGTGGCATTATCAGAGCAATGAGTCAATGGACACTTCTGCGTTCTCCCCACCCATTATGTCACATTCGAACAAATGGCACTCGCGTGAATAAATTCAAATTGCTTCATCCAATAGTGCTGACAGGAAACCAATGTGTGTGCTTCCTCCAGGAAGTACTGGAGCAGGACTACAGTTAAGCACACAGTCTATTGACCCACAGCCCTACATCTTGCCCTATCTTATTTAATAAATTGTTTTTGTGCCTTCTAGGACTTGTTACTCTTAATATGGAGTTGGTCTCTGCTCCTGCTCCAAGTTCCCCAACTCCAAGTTCTCCAAACACAACATTTCAGTCTCCAAATCAACTGTTGCCCAGCCCTCCAAGCACTGCCCCAAGCACGTCACGCGCTTCACCGCCTGGCGTACCATGGCATGTTGACTTTCGTCTCAACTGGGACCAGGTGTCATCAGCCATTCGACTTGGAGTGGAAAAAGAAGAAAGACCATTGCCAGACGAGAGAAAGGCCTTCGTGATCGTGCTCGTGGACCAAATGATGCAGCACGACCGCAACCCAACCAGAGCCATGTGCCACAGCGTTGTGAGAAACATTGTCAGGTAGGGATGGGACTATTATCAATATTAGCTGTCAGTTAATCCCCATCCCCACCCCCTTCAACTGTTTGTAACTTTCACTGATTCATTCCCTGCACTTATGATGTAACAAGGGTGCAAAAGTGAAGACTTTGTAAACATGATTTGTTTAAACAGAGCTAGTATATTCAAGAAAACCATACTAATTCACATGTTTTTATGAAGGTCTTGTTCAGCCTGATGTTTTTTTTGGTCTTGTTCAGCCTGATTTTTTTTTTAAGCATGGTTCATTCCTTTAAGTAATCCTTACATTAGCTGTACGCTTCTGTCGTAAGTGCCACAATGGTGACATGTTTTCTAATTATCCCACCCACATTTTCAGGAGCCATCCAAAATCATTTGGCGACATTGGCAAGCACGGTGATATTGCTGGAGACGGATGTCACTCTCTTCTGCAACAAGTAAAAACAAGAGTGGAGTACAAAAATAGGAATAACACTCTTGCTCAACGCCGCAGAGAAAGAAGACCGCGCACGGGAATGGCAGGAGAGGCCAGACTGGCAAGAGGCCCTGTTGACCAATACGGGTATGTGGCAATATACATGTAAAGTCTGTCAATATTTGTTCAAAAGCATTGTATATGGCCATGAATAACCCTGAAACAGGACAAAACATACTTTTCTCTTGACTACTTTATTGACACTTTGACATGGACCCTTTTCACAGCAAGCATGTTGCGATGTTAATAGTGTAGTAAACACAGGTGTAATTAACTGTGATTATGGCCTTGTTCCATTTAGGATTTAGCTGAGCCAGGGCGCTGATATTGTGCATAGTGGCTCTCTGGCATGCATGGTTGTGGTACAGTAAATACCTTGACCTTAATTAGTTTGATAAAATACACCTGTTTACACAACACTATTACATTGTAACATAACTTCTGTGGGATGGAACTATTTAGACAGTCACAACAGGGAATCAAACTGCTGACCCTTCAGTCATGAGACGACTTGCTCCAACTTCTGAGCTATAATCATCCCCAATAGTATTGTTACCCTGTGATGCCCGCTCCTAGGTGTGTCAGGTGGGGCTCAGCAGATTTGCCAGAGGGGGAGACCGAGGCAACGTTGGAGAATATGAAGAGGGATCTGCTGAACATCTACTCAGGCATGCCATCTACTGTCTTAAGTAATTTTGTTTAGACTTTAGTAATTGGTCAAGATCTGTGTGTGTTGGGTGGCTACAAGACCAAATTGTTACTTGGGTACTAACAATACATTTGTATGTCCGTATACACAGAGGAAGGAATGAGTGGGGCAGAGAGAGCAGAACCAATGATGGAAAAGACATACGTCATCCTGCGGAAATACCTTAACAAAGTGCCTGCTGCAGCGATGTCTGAGATCAAACAGGAATGGCCATTTCTCTTCTCTCAGAAATGCCTATTCTCACACTTTGGCCTCCTGACGGACGTCGATGTCCTTCAGAAGCTACAGGAGGCAATTAGTCGACGAGGACAGACCATCCTGGATTACTGTGCAACACTGGACAACCCCAAGATCCGTGATGTTCTGGCCTGCTATGATCCAGACTCTGACAAGGCTGCCTGCATCCTGCTGCTCCTAATGTTGTACTTCAAAGAGCCGAAAGAGAGTTTGATGCTTGAAGTTGATGTAAGATTTTTTTTTATTCAAGTATTTAAAATGCAAAATGAGTGATTACATAAACATTTACCTTGCATGAATTACTACCTCTGACCAATGAACAGTACTTATCCTTTATCCTAAATCCATGCTATTTACTATGTTACAGCCATGTGCCACTGCTGTGGACGTCAATACTGCAGAACTCCCCAGCACCCCCTGCTTGATCATTCAAGGTAATGTTACTTTGATCTAGTATCGACATTTCTAACTCATTATTTTGTTTTCATTCTAGAAATCTATATGACCACAATAAATAATTATAATTATAATAAGAATTACATTTGTATAGCCCTTTTGTATCTTAAGCAGATCACAAAGTGCTCATAACACATAATGTTGTATCTGTTCATTTCAGGTGACATGATGAAACCCTCTGGATGGCTTTTATCCATCGAGGGACATGTCGTGATGGGCCCACACCCTTTCTTTTTACACGGAGTAGCTGCTTTTTTCAGCAGCTATTACGTCTTCAACCTTGAGTATCCTGCCGCTGGATCGTCGACGCTGGAGTTCATTCAAAGGTATTTTATAAAGATCACATTTAATCTTGTAATTCACATTATAGTACAGGCTTCCAACTCAATGATTGTCTTGAGGTTTGAAATGCTGACAAACGAGGTACCTGAGGTTAGCCTGGTGAGACCATCCTGATCTCGCGAACTCATTCAATTTCGCTCTGCAGATCAGTCTGGGTTTCTACACATGTTATGCTGACAAATACCTGCCGGTCCAATCACAGCTATTTATTTTGTTTTGGGGCAGGCTATGTGATGATGATTTTGAAACGTCTATTGCGAAATGCGAATGTATTGAATGAAGTAGATGAAATTTTCTTTAAAAGCAGAACAAAATGCTCTCAGGCCCTTAATTGAAAAGGATGTTTGTCATTCTTTCAACAGGGTTTGGTTTTAATTTATCAACTGGCCAATTGCGTGAAGACGCATTTCAGTGGCGGCGCACGTTGATATGGCCTCATAGTAGAAAATCAACCACTTTGCCTCAGGCAAACCTAACCTGAGGCACCTTGGCTAAAAATGGCTAAAAAAAGTATGGTGAGAGTAAGATCTAACAAGATTGGATTATAAATCTATTAGGGTTTGATGTGGGGGAAAAAGCACAGCAAAAAGCACACCTCGATAAATGCTGTCTGCAATACATACTGTAAATCTATTTAAAACTGAAACTATCTTTGCTTATTAACAGGTGCTTCCTGGGCATCAATCCTGAAAGAGGCTCAAAGACCAAGAAGCGGACAACAATGAACCCTCATGTGAGCACCCTTTTGAGGAAACTTATTGACTTTGAGTGGGCATCATAGTTTTTTTTTTTTTTTTGCAGCGGTAGTTGTCAGGCTCAGTTTTGAGTAGCCTTGTTCTTTTTGTAATTTTTCAAGACAACTTTGCACTACAAGATTTTTACACAATGCTGTTGCGTGTGGACTCATTATAATGTTTGAGACTGAGAGGAGCGCCTGACCCCTTTACGACATTCCTTCATCGCTCTCTCCCTTGCTCTCTTATCTTGCCATGAAGGCCTCATTCCCATCCTGTCCATTACTGTTATTGTCCATTACTGACACAGCTAGCTGAATAGTTGTGAGACAGGTAGTTGAATTGCAAGTTTGCATAATTTCTCTATATTTTAAGATGGATTTATTACTGTTATTGTGACACCAGGTAGTTGAATTGCAAGTTTGCACAATTTTTCTGCATTAAGTACGTGTACTGTAATGTACCTGTACATTGAAAAATATTTTATTTTTTAATAAATATGCCATTGGGCTAACATTGACTTTACCTCAGAGTTGTTTGTTGGGGGGAGGGGGTTAATTGTACAATGATTGTAAATTCACAGTAAATGGAAGCTTCATCTGCATTACTTTTACAGTAAGTTACTGGACAATTTTAGCATGACTTCCACAGTGTACATTGTAAATTCACAGTAAATTATTGTCAACTTGTACATTACTTTCACAGTACACACTATAAAAGTACAGGGCCTTGTTGTAATGATGTACAGCAAAAGGTTGTAATTCCCCAGTAATGTACTGTAATATGACAGTAATTGCTTTGTCGTTGAAGCTGTGAAGTTACAGTATACAGTTGTGCTTTTACAACAATGCATTGTAATATCACAGATATAAAATTACAGTAAATTGCTGTGAGTATATTTCACAGTATATTGCTGTAATCCTTACTGTGAAAGTCATGCAAAATTTATCCAATTATTTACTGTAAATTCACAACGAAAAATTTTACAGTGTAGAACATACAGTGTTTTTGTTAGCTGGCTACTATTTCATCAGTTTAGCCTAAAACAAGGTCAACAGAGCTTCATTCACTGAGACAGATGTGATGTGTCCGGCGCGTGATGGTCAGCGTGAGTCAGTCCCTGAGCCTCGTTATTAATGAGGTTAATTATCCTCGAGACTCCAGCTCCAGTGATGCAGCGCAGATCAGAAGAGAGTGACACACAGTGTTGGGAGGATTACTTTGGAAATGTAATCCGTTACAGATTACAAATTTAAAATGTAATAAGAAGTGCAACTATTTCAATTAGTTTATTAATGTAACTGATTATTTTTAATAAATTTCTAATGAATGTTTTAATCATTTTGAAACATGTAAAGCAAACAGGGTTAACCTTACAGTAGAACTCAACACTGATTACTGTCAGACTTTCACAATACTTCATCATTTCAATTAAATTATATTATTTAATATTTATATCAAATTATATTAATTTAATTTTAAAGCACAGCCACCACAAAATCAGACTTTAACACCTCTTTTTGCTTTGAGATAGTAGTTATAGTTATAGTTATATAGTTTAATAGAGATACTGTTTTTAAAATTAAATATTTGCATAGCTACAGATGGCATCTAACAACGCCTTGGAATAAACAGTTAATCTTTAAAAAATAATGCATATACATAACCCAAATAGGAAATAAACAGTTATCGAATAATATGCAGTGTAAAATATTTCAACTAATTATTATTTAGTATCTAGTTCCACAGATTTTTTTGATGTCTCTCTTCGTAGTGCTTTTTTATTTTATTTTATTTCTTTTAATTATTATATTTTAGTTGGCTCAACCTTTACTGAACTAGTTTTATAGCCCATTCAACTGAAAAGTTTTAATTGGTTGAACATTTAATAATAATAATAATAATAAACTTTATTTTATATAGCGCCTTTAAAAGTTGCATCTCGAAGTGCTTAATTTAGAAAACTACAGCAAATTATTTCAATTAAAATTTAACCGTTTATTCCATGTGTTTCATATGTTTCCTAAGATTTATTTATTATTTGGGCATCATAAGAAATTGCTGTGGAACTAGTTATTATTTTCCTAAACTCCTGAAACATTGGTGGCTCATATTTTACAACAGTCAATACAATTTGGGAAGAAAATCTATTAAATGTGTGTGTGAGAGAGTGTGTGTGTGTGTGTGTGTGAGTGTGTGTGTGAGTGTGTGTGAGTGTGTGTGTGAGTGTGTGTGTGTGTGTGTGTGTGTGTGTACTGGTTTTTGTGGTTTACGGGGACAAAATTTGTATAATAACATGGTTATGACAGAGGTATTACAATATGAAGGTGGTTTATGAGGACACTGCCTATGTCCCCGTAATTCAAAAGGCTTAAAAAACATACTAAATGGTGTTTTTTTGAAAATCTAAAAATGCACACAGTCTCCTGTGAGGGCTAAGTTTAGGTGTAGGGTAGGTGTAGGGCAATAGCACACACAGTTTGTTCAGTATAAAAACCATTACGCCTATGGAGAGTCCCCATAAACCACAAAAACCAACATGTGTGTGTGTGTGTGTGTGTGTGTGAGTCTGTGTGTGTGTGTGTGTGTGTGAGTGTGTGTGTGTGTGTGTGTGTGTGTGTGTGTGTGTGTGTGTGTGAGTTTGTGTGTGTGTGTGAGTGTGTGTGTGTGTGTGTGTGTGTGTGTCTGTGTGTGTGTGTGTGTGTGTGTGTGTGTGTGAGTGTTTGTGAGAGTGTGTGTGTGTGTGAGGTTGTGTGTGTGTGTGTGTGTGTGTGTGTGAGTGTGTGTGTGTTCTGTGTGTGTGTGTGTGTGTGTGTGTGTCTGTGTGTGTGTGTGAGTGAGTGTCTGTGTGTGTGTCTGTGTGTGTGTGTGTGTGTGAGTGTTTGTGAGAGTGTGTGTGTGTGTGAGTGTGAGTGTGTGTGTGTGTGTGTGTGTGTGTGGTGTGTGTGTTGTTGTGTTTTTTTGGTGTGTGTGTGTGTGTGTGTGTGTGTGTGTGTGTGTCTGTGTGTGTGTGTGAGTGAGTGTCTGTGTGTGTGTCTGTGTGTGTGTGTGTGTGTGTGTGTGAGTGTGTGTCTGTGTGTGTGTGTGTGTGTGTGTTTGTGAGAGAGTGTGTCTGTGAGTGTGTGTGTGTGTGTGTGTCTGTGTGTGAGTGTGTGTCTGTGTGTGTGTGTGTGTGTGTGTGTTTGTGAGAGAGTGTGTCTGTGTGTGTGTGTGTGTGTGTGTGTGTGAGTGTTTGTGAGAGAGTGTGTCTGTGAGTGTGTGTGTGTGTCTGTGTGTGAGTGTGTGTCTGTGTGTGTGTGTGTGTGTGTGTGTGAGTGTGTGTGTGAGTGTGTGTTTGTGTGAGTGTGTGTGTGTGTGTGTGTGAGAAAATATTCAGATGTAACCCCCCCTAATCATTAACATTTTCATAAGTAACTAATCTAATTACACATTTTTTCTCAGTAACTGTAACTGGTTACAGTTACATTTATTTTGGGTTACACTTTATTTTAAGGTGTCCTTGTTACAGTGTAATTACACATTTAGGGACTGAGTTATATTAATTAACTACATGTACTTACTATTTGGTTAGGTGTTGAAAATTACAACAGCTCCCCCCGACCTAGCACCCGTCTAGTAAGTACATGTAACATGTGTAACAAGGACACCTTAAAATAAAAGTGTCCTTGTTAAATAAATGATGTAGCGCTGTTACATGTAACTAGTTACTGCCTAACACTGCTGAGTGCTGACAATATACTATAACTAATCTGTAGTATATATGGAAAGTCATATATACACACAGATACGTATAGGAATTTTTTTTAATTAAATTAAAAAATAAAAGATAATAATACAGCAGTCATACTAGACTTAGAATAGGATCATTATGTATCAGTGTTTTAGTTTTGGCCTGTGAGAGAGTGTTTGATTCTTGTTCCTCAGGTGATGGTACGATGCTATGAATTTTGCAGCTATATTTGGTTTGTTTCACCAAGAATAAAACAGTTGTCTCTGTGTCTCTCTCTGTGCAGCGGCGCTGGGCATGGTCCTCACCAGCGGCTGTGCCACCTCTCGTCACTGTCAGCAGCAGGAGCTGCCCGGAGTCTCCATCCACTGCTGCGACTCGGATCTGTGCAACAGCGCACCTCACTGCACTTCACTGCAGAACACGCTCCTGCTGCTGCTCGCGCTCGCGCACATGTGCTTCTGATCCACTGCTAGGGCTGGGACAGTGATTCGATGCATTGTGATTATTCTGCATCGATTCTGAGATTAGTTTTTAACAGCAGACAGCTCTGCATGCTTTAGAAACAGCCGTGCTCTGCTTGCTTCCAGTTACTTACACACACACACACACACACACACACACCACTTGAACCGAAAATAATCATTCATACACTGTAAAAAAAAATCATAAAATTTACAGTAAAAAAACGGTAGCTGTGGTTGCCAGAATTTTACCGTAAAAATACAGTAGCAACGTTTTACGGTTTTAACTTAAATTTACAGTTAAATACCGTAATTTCATTAACTGATATAATGTTAATATACCAACCTATTGAAGTACTGAAATCTGTATCTTTGTAATACACTGATAACCACCAAAAGCAGGAGGTGATGAGAGTCACATGATGAACCAAAGCAGCTTTTAAATAATAACATATATAGAAGAAGCACAGCGTCATTCACACAAACACTAATCACCATCATTAAACTGAAATATGCAATAAACATTAATTTAACAACATTAGATGTATCATACAACCCTAATAAACATAACCGATAAGAAAACACTAAGAAGAAACATAGTTATTTCACCAAAAATCATCAAATTTGAAATGTAACGCAGGGAATTCTGGGAATGTCAATTTACGGTTATTTACTGTAAATTATATTTCACTTCTAAAAACGGTATACTACTGTAAAATTACATGTAATGTCCAATACAGTTTTTCAACTTACCGTTAACCATTTAACAGGTTTTTACTGTAGCATTTTTACAGGCTTTTACCGTTAAAATCTCTGTCATTTTTTACAGTGTGCAGTTTGAAAAGGTCGAAGCGAATTACAAGGGTGTTCATAGTAGGCTGTGTTTACATTAATCTCACATCATAAAAGCATAAAAGCCGAGGTGCAAGTACATTTAACCACTTACACGACTCAACCGAGCGCATTTGAGTGTGCGGTTAAAAACTAAGCTCAGAATTGATTCCAGAGAGAATCGTGATGCATTGATTTATTGCCCCAGCCCTATCCACTGCACGATGAACTCTGAGAAAGCAGACAGAATGACGGGCAGCCAAATACACCACAATATCCCTACTGTAAACCAGCACTGATGTGATGCAGAGCCATCGAAGCTCAGCGGCATCATTCTTCACATTTGGATTTGTGTTCATTTGGATTATGTGAACAATTGTTCTTTCAGATGGTAAGTTATGTTCTGCTGGGTATTACAGTCCTGTTGTGCATGTATATACATACCAATTATGGTAGCACTTTATTTTACAGTCCTGTTCCCCATGTACATACTATGTACTTATTACAATAACTTGGTAATATCTAGGTACTAACCCTGAACCTAACCCTACCCCATGTAGTTACCTTATATTACTAGTACTTTCTTAGGTATGTACACTTTAAGTTCATTGTAAGTACACGTACTGTAAAATAAAGTGCAACCCCAATTATAGTAATGATAATGACTGGGTGATCACTTACTGAACCGAACCCACTGGTTTTAATGAAGATCTTGTTCATGTTAAAGGAACAGTTCACCGGAAAATAATAATTTGCTGTTAATTTACTCATCCTAAGGCCATCCATGACATAGGAGACGGTTGTTCTGTAGTAGAACAGTAAATACGATTTTTAGCTGAAATCGTGGTCCTTGACGATTCATATAATGCAAGTCAATGGGTGCCGTCACTGTGAGAGTCAAAAAATCATATAAGGCGACATAAAATGAATCCCCGTGGCTTTTGACGATATATTGAGTGAAATGATTGTCTGTGCAAAAAACTGAGCGTTATGTATTATCACCTGTAATCCAGAGCTTCAGGTTCACTAACGAATCATTCTATTGAACCGGTTCTTTTGAATCATTCTTGATCCTGTGATGAATGAACTGATTCAGTTCCTCCAGCAGTCACTGAACTGAGGAATCAGTTCGACTTGGTGATATACGCATGTGTGAATCCAGGGAAGAAATGCAAGTTTTTATGGTTTCTCATTGTTTATGTAAAAAGGTGAGCTGATGAGGACTAGTTTATTCACTTTATGTGCTTTTGATAATGCGCCTACGCCAGAAATATCAAATCCAGACCTGGATGCCAGATCATGTCAGATAATAACTAGTCATCAGAATTATTTAATACCCAAAACCTGTTAACAGCAAGTCTTATCTGGTACCCAAAACTGTATAAACAGTCTTCTATCAGCTAAGAAGTTGACTGAGAAATGCTAGAGAAGCTGGAGACGAAGTGATGATTAAAAATGAGTTTATTGAATCATCTTAATTGCGTATGTTTCAATGCACAGACTTCATCTGACCAGAACAGTATTGTTTTACCACAACATCCCATAAACCTTGAGTTTCCATAAACATCTCTTATTCATGAAGACAAACAGCCCTTGAAACATAAAACTAAACAACAATGGAAAAATATTAATAATATAAATGACTAATCAATGCATAAGTCAGTTAAATGAGTATACAAATGGTTATAAATGATTATGATTAAATTGAATGATAAAATGATTATAGGCTCTAAGTGAATGCATGATTACGTGA
>CM041796.1:1359077-1408959 GCA_023376895.1 Aspiorhynchus laticeps
TGTGTGTGTGTGAGGATGATGATGAAGAAGGTGTGTGTGTGTGTGAGGATAATGAAGGTGTGTGTGTGTGTGTGTGAGGATGATGATGAAGAAGGTGTGTGTGAGGATAATGAAGGTGTGTGTGTGAGGATGATGATGAAGGTGTGTGTGTGTGTGTGAGGATGATGATGATGATGAAGAAGGTGTGTGTGTGTGAGGATAATGATGAAGGTGTGTGTGTGTGAGGATGATGATAAAGGTGTGTGAGGATGATGATAAAGGTGTGTGTGTGAGGATGATGATGAAGGTGTGTGTGTGTGAGGATGATGATGAAGGTGTGTGTGTGTGAGGATGATGAAGGTGTGTGTGAGGATGATGATAAAGGTGTGTGTGTGTGTGAGGATGATGATGAAGGTGTGTGTGAGGATGAGGATGAAGGTGTGTGTGTGTGTGTGAGGATGATGATGATGAAGGTGTGTGTGTGAGGATGATGATGAAGGTGTGTGTGTGTGTGAGGATGATGATGAAGAAGGTGTGTGTGTGTATGTGTGTGTGTGTGTGTGTGTGAGGATAATGATGAAGGTGTGTGTGTGTGTGAGGATGATGATGAAGAAGGTGTGTGTGTGTGTGTGTGAGGATGATGATGAAGGTGTGTGTGTGTATGTGTGTGTGTGTGTGTGTGTGAGGATGATGATGATGGTGTGTGTGTGTGAGGATGAGGATGAAGGTGTGTGTGTGTGTGAGGATGATGATGGTGTGTGTGTGTGTGTGTGAGGATGATGATGAAGGTGTGTGTGTGAGGATGATGATGAAGGTGTGTGTGTGTGTGTGTGTGTGTGTGTGTTTATATACCGGTGGGGACTTGTGTCACGGTGGGGACCTAAATTGAGGTCTTCATGGGTAAACAAGCTTATAAATCACACAGAATGAAGTTTTTTGAAAATCTAAAAATGCAATATGTCTCCTGTGAGGCTAAGTTTAGGTGTAGGGTCGGTGTAGGGCAATAGAATATACGGTCTGTACAGTAGAAAAACCATTACGCCTATGGAGAGTCCCCACAAGGATAGTGAAACAAGTGTGTGTGTGTGTTTCAGAGCGGCGATGGCCACTGCACCCTACAACTACTCCTACATCTTCAAGTACATCATCATCGGTGAGTGAATCACCAGCAGCGATGCGTTCTCTCGTGTGTGTGGCGTCTCTCACGTCTGATCTCTCTCCACAGGAGACATGGGCGTCGGGAAGTCCTGCTTACTTCATCAGTTCACAGAGAAGAAGTGTGAGTATGAGACGGATCGTCAGCATGTTAAACACACACGATGCACATCAGCATGCAGCCTTGTGCTCCACATAAACAGCCTCTGTGTGAAATGATCAGCCCGTGACGGCTGGTTTAAACGGCCGTGACACACCTGTTAGTCCTTTATTTATTCTTACTTGTAGGGCTGAACGATTTTGGAAAATAATCTAATTGCGATATTTTTTACCAATATTGCGATTGCGATTTAATATGCGATTATTTTTTTAAAGCTCTTTATATTCTGTATTATTCAAAAAAGACAAGCAATAAATCATTGTATAGTATCCAGTGTTGGGCACGTTACTTTAAAAAAGTAATTAGTTATATTACTAGTTACTTCTCACAAATAGTAACTGAGTTACATCATTATAAAATAAACTAATTACCAGGGAAAGTAACTATTGTTGCTTTTTTTTTTTTTAAATGTTCAAATATGTCAAATAACTTGGATGTCCCCAATATTAAATATTAAATGTTAAATGAATGAAATGGACACTAAATAGAATCAATTATTATTATAAAATATTGCACACTAATCTACACTATTTTAATGTTTCTGTGGGACAATGTGAGAGACACCTATCAAATTCAATTGATTATTGTAAATATGATCAACCCTCTATAGACACCTTGGCAATAGAATCTCCATTGGCTTGTCATTTTTTATAGTATATCAGATAATTAATATTGGTCTGGTGAGTAAACTAAAAAAAATGACAAGCCAGTGGAGATTCTATTGCCAAGGTGTCCATAGAGGGTTGATAATATTAACAATAATCAATTGAATGATTTTCAATTATATCTATATAAAGCTTATGTTTGTAAAATGGCAGGTTTTTTAAATATAACTTAGCATCAGTCAGTCAAACATTATAATATGATATTATGATAATTTAGTATCATACATTTTAGTATTATGTGATGATATAACTTTAGTAATTAGAATAACCATGTATGAATGTATTTGTCATGTTGACTGAACTTAGGACTGGTGGTGCTTAAGATATTGTTTGTCATTTAGTGTTTCTATAAAAAAGGAAAAAGAAATCTATAAATAATACTGATAAGATAACAAAACTACTATGAATTCTACTACTAATAACAATATAAAACACAATAAGGATTATTGAGCTGCTGGGTTCATGAATATTAATCAGGTTGTCTGCGTTCGCTCGAACTGATTCGCTGAAATCAAAACAGGGACGATGATAGGTGAGCGCCGGCCAATGAGATTGCCTTTTGCGCATTAGCTCCGCCCACTAGCGGAGAACCCGGCAGTTCTTAAAAGCTGAAGAACTCCGTTATTTTGACAGGAAAACACAACAAACGATATCGTTTGCATGTAGCGCGTCAATTCTGCATGTTATGAATGACCCGCGGACACGAAAACAACCCGCGGCCAACTGCGGACTCGGCAACATAGCGTGCCAACATGATGCTTCCTCTGAAGACTGCTTAGATGTGTTCGACTTGAAGCAGCGCTGCTGGACCGATCGCTGTGTGTGTCATCAAAGTACTGCGAGAGCTATAAGAGAGCGGACGTCTCCTTATGTTTTACCTCGCCGTACTTTGATGTCATACGATCTATCTTCAAGTCGAACACACAGCTTTACTCCTACTCTCGCGTGTCACGTGACAGTGTAATCGCAGCCTCTGCGGTTGAAGAATCGCGTTTTCTCATATCGCGATATTATCGCAAATGCAATTAATCGTTCAGCCCTACTTACTTGTATTACTGGTTTTTCTGCATCATCACTGACCGTGTGAATGAAGCGCTGCTTCTCTTTTATCATCACCATCATCAGCAGCAGATAGAAGGTGATATGGGCTACATGCGGGTTTGCTGACGGTCCACTAGTTTATCCGTTCACTACTAGTTTCTGTGTATGGTTAGAATGACTAAACTAGCATTTCAGATGCTGTGTAACGAGATCGGTCTGTTGATTGGTCCAGTTTTATGCTTTTCCCATCGCAAAGTCACGTCTTTTTTGATGCACATTAATGAATTTATTCTGTAAAAGTGTTTCCATCATAGTTTATGCTCATGTTTTCTTACCAGATAAGAAATTGATCCTACTTAGTTGAGAGCATAAGGTTTTTTATGTGTATTTTTAGAATTTCTTGCCGTTTCCATCCAGCGTTTTTTTATGCAATATCCCAAAATGTGCATAAAAAAAGGTGGATGTAAACACAGCTAATGACCGTGTCGATCAGAGATGAAAGTCATGTGATTCACTCAGCTGTTGTTGTTGTTCATGAGCAGTCATGGCCGACTGTCCGCACACCATCGGCGTGGAGTTCGGCACCAGGATCATCGAGGTCAGCGGTCAGAAGATCAAGCTGCAGATCTGGGACACGGCGGGTCAGGAGCGCTTCAGAGCCGTCACGCGCAGCTACTACAGAGGAGCGGCGGGAGCGCTGATGGTGTACGACATCACCAGGTACGTCAGTCATCGAGGCGTCTCTCTGAGGCTCTGATGATGGTAACTGATGCTCTGTGTGTGTGTGTCGTACAGGAGAAGCACATATAACCACCTCAGCAGCTGGCTGACCGACGCCAGGAACCTCACCAACCCCAACACTGTGAGTATGAGCCGAGGGCTTAGCCTGCGTAAATCAGGTGCATCTCTGGACCAGAACATTGTAGTAACATAAGATTGGCCTCTATTGAGGACGGGACACACAGAGACGGTAGGGCTGTGACAGTGGCGGAGTTTTACAACCGGACCGAGTACCGTCAGTGATGCGGTGTTGTTTTATATATGTGACCCTGGAGCACAAAACCAGTCATAAGTGTCAATTTTTCAAAATTGAGATTTATGCATCATCTGAAAGCTGAATAAATAATCTTTCCATTGATGTATGGTTTGTTATGATAGGACAATATTTGTAAATCTGGAATCTGAGGGTGCAAAAAAATCTAAATATTGAGAAAATCACCTTTAAAGTTGTTCAAATGAAGTTCTTAGCAATGCATATTACTAATCAAAAATTAAGTTTTGATATATTTACGGTAGGAATATCTTCATGGAACATGATCTTAATATCCTAATGATTTATGGCATAAAAGAAAAATGTATAATTTTGACCCATACAATGTATTGTTGGCTATTGCTACAAATATACCTGTGTTACTTATGACTGCTTTTGTGCTCCAGGGATGCATATTGAATGATCCTCTCAATGCAAAGTGAAATTGCTTGAAAATAAACTGCATAAAATCTTTTCTCAGGTAGACATACAAAGGTTTGTTTATAGAGAGAAAAAACGAAACACGATGACTTATATCTAGTGCAATAACAATTAAAATGCAGAACACAAAACTTGTCTACCTCAGTATGCGTCCTCAGATTTGATGGTGATCTTCTGAAGACAGAAACTGCTCTGAAAAGTTATAAATGAAGCTGAAATGAGTGAGCTTGATGCATAAAAATACACCTCATTTGTTGCATGCATGTTTGAGTCTCTGTTTACCATATTTAATGTGCGAAAGATCAAATATAAAGGCAAAAATGTAACTAGTACTTTTCAAGTTGAAGTAAAAGTGTAAGGAGTAAAAAGTACTGTTTTTTCTTCAAAAATGTAATCAAGTAAAATTACAAGTAGTCAGTTTAAACTATACTTGAATAAAGTACAAATCCCCCAAAATAAGTACAGTAATCAAGTAAAATTACTCAAGTGTTTTACACCCTTGTGTACGGCTCTATGATGCAGAGAACAGACGGAATCCAGTCATAAAAACTGAATTTACAGTTTAATGTCACGGAGTTTGTCAAAGTTTGGATGCATTAATCAAAAGCAGGTCTTAAATCAAATGGTGATCTGGACTAGTATCTGATGTAAATCTGAATCCTGCATGTGTCTCTGTGTGAATGGAGCAGGGTTTTGTTTACTACATACACAGAGCGCGTGATTTCAGCGTCTGACGTCTCAATGAAGACATAAATACATCAACAATATCTCCAAAACTGATCAAAACCAGCATTTTACCATTTCATTTGAGTAAAACTAGTCATATCATATACACACAGAACTTTACTCGGCAACCCGTCAAAATAAAAGTCCTGTTTAACTTGAAGACATTGTGTCAGAAATAGCTATATTACTATTATTTAGTAGAATGTACGTAATACTACTACTACTGTTGAGAGATAATAAAACTCAATTTTTTTAAGAAATAATCACAAATTTTAATTTTAATAGTAAATCCCCTTTATTTGCCAAAAATGTAAATGTTTAATTTTCATTAATTAAAATATACATTAAATCAATGTTTTATGGCTTCATCTGATAATCAGTAAAATTTAAATACACAACAGAATTTCTGAGGGAGGGAGGGAGGGGGGGGGGGGATTTCATAAGCTACTGTAAGAATAAATAAATATTGTTTGTATGCATTCAAATAATCAGACGTGCTAAAACACAGTATTTGGTAACAATAAAACATAAGGAGAGAAAAAACAAAACATTTCATACGACCCTAAACATGTCAGTTTTGTTACACTTTTAATAAATTAGTGTTAAATTGTGTGTTTCATAATTTTAATTAATTAGACATGGTTTTTGATTAATACAATTTAATTTGACCGTTAAAAAGGAGTCCAGAAAAATTAAAACGGACAAAAATGAAACGGATTTAATAAATGACCCTACCTGTGTACGGTTGTCCTCTATTGATGCGGGACGCACCGAGTCGGCTGTAAACGGTTGGCGAGCGTCTTCACGTCTGGTTCGGCTCGTGTTTCTCTGTGTTTGTGCAGGTCATCATTCTGATAGGAAACAAAGCGGATCTGGAAGCGCAGCGAGACGTGACGTATGAAGAGGCGAAGCAGTTCGCCGAAGAGAACGGTGAGCGAAGCGTCTGTCGGTCACGTGACGGGTCACATGACTCGGTCCCGGTCTCACAGGTGTTTGTGTTCACAGGTCTGCTGTTCCTGGAGGCCAGCGCTAAAACGTGAGTGATTCCAGCCGCACGTATGAATCATCAGAACCTGTTCATTCATCTGTACACGTGTGTTTATGAAGAAGACCCCGACATGACAGCAGCACGGACGATATGAGCAATATCTTATATCACGATAATGATTACGATATGTGACCCTGGAGCACAAAACCAGCTGAATACATAGCTTTCCATTGATGTATGGTTTGTTATGATAGGACAATATTTGTAAATCTGGAATCTGAGGGTGCAAAAAAATCTAAATATTGAGAAAATCATCTTTAAAGTTGTTCAAATGAAGTCTTAGCAATGCATATTACTAATCAATAATTAAGTTTTGATATATTTACGGTAGGAAATTTACTAAATATCTTCATGGAACATGATCTTAATATCCTAATGATTTTTGTCATAAAAGAAAAATGTATAATTTTGAGCCATACAATGTATTGTTGTCTATTGCTACAAATATACCTGTGTTACTGATGACTGCTTTTGTGCTCCAGGGTCACATAGTTATTTTTACCATAGAATTTTCATAATTCTTGTCACCGCTGTCAATATCACAGAAAAGCTAATATAAGCCTAAAAAAAAAGAAAGAAAAACTCAAGCTCACTTAATAAATAAATGCTATACTGAATCAATAACACTGCATAGTCGCTGTGTAAGTAAGATTTTGTATTATTAAAGTTACAAAAGTGATTTAGTCGAGTAGTTGTTTAAACAACATGATGGGAGGAATAATAGACCGCTTCCCCTTTAAGACCGAACCGGATCCAGTATACTGTTACACATGCGTTTTATTTCTCATTACGAGACGGGTATTTTGACACACATAAGTGTGTGTTTTTAACCGTTCAAGGCCAATAAAGCATCAAAAACACTGATCTATGAGCAGTGGATTCATTTAAACAGCTTAAAATCACTTGTTTTTAAACCGCGGTGCTTAAAAATATGTGCAAACGATACATTTTCGCACCGCAACTTGATGTGAATACATAACTGTGATAAAAAAATCTCTAGCGGTTAATCATGTCTACCGGTATATAGCCACCTCTGACCTGAACACGGAGGGCAGATAACATGCTTTTAAAAACATCAGAGACAAAAGCCAACATCGTGATAAACTCTCAGAGAATAACATTTCTGACACTAATACGCTCTCCATTCATAACAAGCAGCCAGAACACTCAGCTTTAACACATTAAAGCATGTTAATGGCATGAATATAACATCATTCACATATTCCTAGCATGCTTTAGTAGTTCAGTCGGTTTGCTTATTTTATTTTTTTTCAAACTCATATGAAATTGCCATCTTGTAAAATACAGTTTTAGTTTTTATTAGTGGGTGCAGGACACTATCCCCCGGTTTCACAGACAAGGCTTAAGTCTAGTCCTAGACTAAAATGTAAGTCTGAGAAATAAACTTGCACTGATTGATCTTAAAATATATCAGTGCCTTTGTTTCGTCTCAGAAAGCACACCGGTAATGTTTTTTTCTAAACACGTTTATAAAAATTACTTAAATGTCCTAATTGAACAATAGCCTAATTCTGACTTAGTCTAAACCCTGTCTGTGAAACCAGGCCTATAGTTCATAAATGTGAGGAGAGCAAAATAAAGTGACATATTACACAAAAATTCTTCATACAGTGCACTACCAGTAAAACTTATTTGGGAGCAAATATTATTCAGACACTTTGACCTGATCATGTTTTGCTTCAGTGTTTAATTGCTAATGTGATGTTTTTACACACAGACTGAACTAAATGAAGCATCGCTTGGTGATTGGAGCTTAATTGGTTTTATCTAATTGTGTCTTAAATTCAACATCTGACAGATATTCAACCCGATTCATTACATACCTTTCTATCAAAGTTATCTGACATCTACCATTCTGACACAGTTTAACTGAGTATTTTATTACCATTTTCTAAACTATAGAGAATTAACTGTGATAATGTGAGAAATGTATTTTGGTTTGACGGTACGTGTTCTGGTGAGATCAGTTTGGGTTTTCCCACACCATCATCATTGATTTTTGTATCTAGATTTTAATCTGAGCGTATAGATGCTGACCGTGTGTTTGTGCTCACAGAGGAGAGAATGTGGAAGACGCGTTTCTGGAAGCAGCTAAGAAGATCTATCAGAACATCCAAGACGGCAGTCTGGATCTGAACGCGGCCGAGTCGGGCGTGCAGCACAAACCGTCGGCGCCGCAGGGCGGGCGGCTCACCAGCGAACCACAGCCACAGAGGGAAGGGTGTGGCTGTTAATGACCTTCATCCTCCTCCTCCTCCTCCATCACACACTCGGCCGTCCCAGAGAGGAGAGGATCACGGCTACATGCGCTCATTCCCTCCTCCCTTCTCTCTCTTCATCTGTCCGTCCTCACTCTCTCTGGTCGGTGTGTTCTTACATTCCCATCATCCTCTGACCGCTGCTCTTCACGTTACACTTCAGTTCAGCCTCTTTTTATTGATGCATTTTATAGCTCAACTGTGTGATGTCACAGAAACAAGACCCAGGTTGCATTAGGATCGTATTGAGAACATCGAATGCGTTTCAGTATGAGAGCCGTAGTGGTTTGTGACGTGTTCAAGGCTGTCAGAGTGCACAGGAGAACCATTCTGTTCGGGTCAGACACCCGTCTTAACGCTCCTGCTGCTAAAGAGCACTAGGTCGAGGGTGCAGAATAATGCATCACATTTTTAAATTCACCAGTGCTCAGAATAATGCATTGCATTTTAAAATGCACCTGTGCTCAGAATAATGCGTTGCATTTTAAAATGCACCTGTGCTCAGAATAATGCGTTGCATTTTAAAATGCACCTGTGCTCAGAATAATGCTTTGCATTTTAAAATGCACCTGTTCTCAGAATAATGCGTTGCATTTTAAAATGCACCTGTTCTCAGAATAATGCGTTGCATTTTAAAATGCACCTGTGCTCAGAATAATGCATTGCATTTTAAAATGCACCTGTGCTCAGAATAATGCATTGCATTTTAAAATGCACCTGTGCTCAGAATAATGCATTGCATTTTAAAATGCACCTGTGCTCAGAATAATGCGTTGCATTTTAAAATGCACCTGTGCTCAGAATAATGCATTGCATTTTAAAATGCACCTGTGCTCAGAATAATGCATTGCATTTTAAAATGCACCTGTGCTCAGAATAATGCATTGCATTTTAAAATGCACCTGTGCTCAGAATAATGCATTGCATTTTAAAATGCACCTGTGCTCAGAATGATGCATTGCATTTTAAAATGCACCTGTGCTCAGAATAATGCGTCGCATCTGTAAACGTGCAGTGATTGCACTGATCCCAGATTTAAAACCGAAAGAAAGTCTCCTGTTGCGAACTCGCAATCACGTGCATGTCGACATACGAGCGCATGCATGAGTGCGAGTCAGTTTTGGTCGGACAGCTTTATGAATCAAAGACACTTTATGGAAAGACTGATTCTTCCATCGCTCCTCTTCTGCCCCTTCATCATATCAGAATGCATTCATCTGTCCTCACCACCGTTATTTTATGTTGCCTTATTGTTATTCATTCATCTTAATATCATTACTATCACCGTTTAATCTCGACTAGCTCAACATGCAGGTCGGACTTGAGTCAAACAAACAGTTTTACAACACTGCTACTGTTTTTGTATAGATCTATGAAATGTGACGGAAACGGCTCCAGTTGTGTAGGCTGTACAGTAAACATCAGTGCATCAGCTTGTATATTAACAGCACCACGCACAGCTTCTTCTGAAGCAGCATCTGTGTCTTAACTCAGTGTATGTACCATATGAAATCATATCTGCTGTACATAAGGCTGTGATGAAACGCCTCCCTCATAAACTCACATGTCCGGCTGAAGAGATGAGGCAACAGATGGAGATCAGATCAGTCGATGCAATCTGTTGCCTTTTGAACTGTGTGAATAACCTCTTCTCGCTGTTCACACGAGTAAAAACAGTACATATGTATAAACTTTAAAGGAGCTGTGCTAACGTTTGAAAAATCTGTGTATGTGATTTTAAAATGTTGACTGATTTTAACGATGACAATAAAAGTGCTCTAGACAGAAAAGCGTTTCTGCTTCATTCTGAATAAACATTTAAAATGGAAACGAACACCTGTGTATCATGCAAAAGCAGACAATACGAGCACGCTGACAAACAAACCCTTGACGTTGTTCAAGTAGCAAAATTGCTTTGTATTTTATGCAACCAAAATTGCACCAAGGTTACAGGAAGAATCGACTGAAAATAGGTGAGGTGTATTTACAAAGACGAGCAATTAGTGTGAGGCTTGAATACAAATTTTAAAAGTAGTGGCATGATTTTAAGAGGAAAAACATGAAATGTCAACACTGGTTGATTTAAAGGCAGCTTGTGGTTGGCCTCCGCTTCAGGCGTCGCAGTCAGATGGCAAAGTGTCAGAAAAGATGAACTAATACTGAAAACAACTGCATTAATTCAATAACACAAGCAAAACAGGGAAGTTTAGTAAGATACGAGAATCATGTGGCGTGTGGTCATTGGATAAAGCTGCTCCGTTCACATCCGTGATCTTCAGCGGTGTGTGGAAAACCTTTAAAATGACAACTTAAGTGGTATCTTTCAGAGGACATTACAAAAACATCTATACACATACTGCATCTCAAGCGCAGATTCTAACTCACAAGTCTTTCTCTCCTTGAGACAGTAGTGTGTTTCGTTCTCTGATCCGTGATTCAGCGAGGGTCTTTAAGGCAACGGTGTAGTTTGGAAAAAGCGTTTATGTAGTGATTGTGCTGAAGGAACACTTGTTCATGGAAAAGATGGGACTTTACGACCGCATCGGTGAAATGTCAATCATGGCACAGTGTCGCAATCAGTCGATTACAAAAAGAAGTTCCTCATATCACAGGGACCGTTCACATCTCGCTACAAAGCGCTTTCTGGACCAACCACGTGAAGAAAACTAAGCTAAACAGTCTTTATCAATACTATGATCGTGAATGTAATACATTCTGATCCAGTAAAAATGTTTGGAAGTGTGAGGCACACGAGGTGTTTTACTGTCAGTCATGAAATAACGCTGTTTTTAACAAATACTTGCAGAGAAGCACTGCAAAAAAGTATTTTTGTCTTGTTTTCTAGTATAAATATTTACAATTCTTGAATCAGGATGCATTTACTTGACAAGTAAAATGACTTGAGATATAAAAAAATCCTAATTTTGTTATTTTTTGCTTAAAACAAGCAAAAATATCTGCCAATGGTGTAAGAATCTGGTTTAGCCTTTGAATTAAGATTATTTGTCTTACACCATTGGCAGATATTTGTACTTGTTTGAAGCAAAAACTAACAAAATTTTGATTATTAATTTTTTTTTTTCAGAAAACAAGACGATAGTAATTTTACTAGTCAAGTAAGCATCTTAATTCCAGAATTTGTAGACATTTATAATAGAAAACAAGACAAAAATACTGAGGAAGAAAATCTTTTTTTGCAGCGAGGAAAGTCAACGCTGCAAAAAATGCTTTTCTTATTTAGATTTTGTCTCGTTTCCAGCCAAAATATCTACAAATTCTTAAAATCAAGAAGGATTTTCTAGACGAGTAAAAAGTAAAAAAAAAAACAAGTCAAAATTAAGTGAGTTTTTGCTTAGAAATCTGCCAATGGGGTAAGAAAAATAATCTTAATTCAAAGGCTAAACAAGAATATTGTTCTTGCTCCATTGGTAGATTTTTTTTACAAAATATTTTTTTTTTTTCAGTAAACAAGACATAATATCTTAAGGCGTTTTACTTGTGAAGTAAATGCATCTTGATGCAAGAATTTTTAGATATTTATACTAGAAAACAAAAAAATACTAAGTAAGAAAATAATTTTTTGCTGTGAAGGAATTACAGAAAGACTCAATCAAGTCACTACGACTTGGACCTGGGCTACCTTAAGATCTCCAAACAGACTCTGGAGGAACGTTCCCCTGCATTCGTGCACAGTAACAAGACACTGAACCGTTCGGAAATGTTCCTCTATTTGGCGTGAGAAATGGTTTCGATGGAAACGTGTCACATCGCAGCCACAGATGATATCAGTCGCATCCGAGCTCTTCTCGGCTACCTCTGAACAATGTCACTGATCTCCTTGACGGAGGAAAGCAGCTTTGAAAAGTCTTGAGGCGTGTTGGCTCCCCCGGTGGCGGCGGGGCAGATCTGCAGCTCGCGCAGGCTGCTCTCCAACTTATTGATGGCTTCGCGGAAGGCAAACTTGTTGCGCATCTGCTGGATGGACTCGACGTAGCTGGTGCAATACTTGGAGAGATTCTTGCCGGCTTCCAGCACCGCGCTGTGGCTGCCGGTCTGCTCCGAAATGCGGCCGATGGCGGCTCGCAGGAGCTCGGTGCTGTCTAAGACCATCTCGCGTGTGATGCAGGAGTTGGAGAGCCGCTCCGAAGGCTGGCGCGTCTTTCTTAGCGAGCGGCGAGTCGTTATGAGGGGAATGAAGTTGGATCCCGGATCACCGACGGCCGATCCCGGTCCCATCCCCGGCAGCTGACTGCTTGTGGATATAGAAGTCGTCTTTGGGGGCTGCACTTTTGAGGTGTTTTTTGGCGCTTTCTTAGCACTTTCTGCACCTTTGCCTTGTTCTGCAGAGCTAGGACTTTGTTCAGACGAGCCTTTGACTTTGGTATCCGAAGAAGAAACGTCAAAAGTGGGACTCCTCGAAGTCTTTCCAGATTTGCCGCTCGAGACCGGAGGCGGAGGAGGAGCTGGTTTGGGTTTGGCGAACTTCCCCTTCTCTCTGTCTCTAAGTCCAGGGACTTCAGACGAGTTCTTGAGCCTACGAGGTCTGCATTCGTCTCCTAGAGGTGGAAGCACATTGGGTTTGAACAGCTCCGCTTGCAAGGCACTCGTTTTGGAGCTTTCCGTCCGACGGCTGAGCTTCGGCGTCAGAGTCAAAGGACTCGATCCAGGACTAGATTCCGAGTCCTTAAACACTTCGTCTGGTGCGTCCGAGTCGGTTTTCTTGGGAAGGCGTGGTGGCGGAGTGAGGGTGCCACCGCGAGGCACACAATCAGCTTTCTTGCGAGGCAGAGCTGGCTTTCCTCCGAAGGTTCCCGAGTCGAAGTGAGACGACTGGATATCACGAGGCAAAGTGACCGACTTCCACTCGGTGCGCTCGGAGCCTGGAGGCATACTAGAAGCGGAAGACGACCTTAAGAAGCGCTTGGAGTTTGACATGGGGTCTTCTTCTGCGGGTGGAGTCGTGGCAAGCTTCGCTCCGCCGCCCTTTTTCCGTGAATGAGATGGGAAGAGCTGACCGGGATACACCGGGGCTCCATTGGGGACTCCGACAATTGTTGTACAGTTGGAGCCGAGCAATTTCGAAGGGTCGATGCTGTCGTTATTGAAATCATCGGAAGTCAGTCCTCTACGATCCAGGTGTCCATCCATCTTCCCGAAGGAGCTGCTTCGTTTAGGGGGAGCCGGAGCCGTTCTCTTCTTTTTCTTGATTAGACTGAACGGATTCATTCGGAACTTATCTTTGACTAGGAGCCGATCGTCTTCGTTTAAGTTGCTATCAAGGACAGGCCTCGGGAGCATCGGGGGCCCGGCGACCTCGGTCTCCGCTGCGTCTGGAAAAGGGTACAGCTTCATCAGTCTGCAGAAAGCACCTCAGAATCCACTGTGAATGTTGGGAGAACGCAGCTTACCCGGACTGTCGCCATCCCTGCTGTCCGTATGTCTTCGCAGTGTCCTCGTCTTGGTGGGAAGTTCTGGAGCCTGCTGTATCGGACCCAGCGTCAGCTTCTTACCCTTTTTCCCCAACTCTTTCTCCACCTCTGCAACCCAACAAAGAGTGAAGATGAGCCACAAGAAAGCACACGTAAACTTCCAGAGACGGAGTCTTACCGTCGGAGATACTGGACTCTTGAAACATCGTCTCAAACGCCTGGTGGGTTTCAGCGAAAGAAGGCCGCTCTGCAGGGTTCCACCTCCAACCTTAAGACAGAAACACGAAGGTTAGTCCAAAGGGCCTGTATTAATACAGCTTACAGGGGACCTATTATGCCAGGGGTCTCCTGGAGGGCCGGTGTCCTGCAGAGTTTAGCTACAACCTGCCTCAACACACCTGCCTGGAAGTTTCAAGTATACCTAGTAAGATCTTGATTAGCTTGTTCAATTGACCTATCGGTAAGCCCCTCCCCTCGAACACAGACTAGCCAATGGCAGTGGAGTATCAGTTGCACGGGGGAGGAGCTCGTACATCTTTAGGTTTCAGCACCATAGAGAAACATTGGAAGATCCGAAGCTCGCATCGGTTTTATGGGGTTTATGCTTCAGAAATGGAAAAACGATGTGCGTGTGGTACGTGTAACACTGATTCCAGGTATCCTGAGAGGATGGGCGATATAATTTACTTTATTACATTTCCTGAACCAAACAAAACAGAGCAAAATGTCCGTAAGTATTCAACCCCAATACAAATGAAGACAAAAACGTTAATTTTCTGGTTGTCATACACTCATTAAGTTACAATCTTCATCTGCTCGAGCACGTTAATGTTATCTTGTGCTTTAGCAAGGTATCTCTGGATAAAACTAGCCAATGTTGAAGTTAGTGAGTCCATGCTAATGTACAAACCTAAATAGCGGACTTTTCTCGCGTCTTGTACAGTGTAGGTCAAAAACACATAAACGAAGGTCTACATTTCAGTGCCTTTCCATATGGTTAAATGTACATTAATCTAATCGTACCCTGCGATACATGAACAGTGTCGATCCTGCATGTTGTCATCCGCGACCGTAAGATGAGACTTCTGCCGCTTGCATTGTGATCTGTGAACCCTCGCTTCGAGTTACCCACCGTATTTATTTTCAAATATTTAATAAAAGCCTCCATGGAATATTTAATTCCCATTTGGTGGCCTTCTGTGTCCAAAATTGTGCAAAAATATGGTGGGACAAGGTTTTCACTGCAGCTGTCATTGTAAGACAGTGAGCAACTCCGTTTGTTTGTCCGAGGGAGCAACAGTAACGAAGGGGGGCGGGGCTTACCGATAGCTCAATTGTGTTTAATTAGGGTTGGAGCTAAACTCTGCAGGACACCGGCCCTCCGGGACCGAGTCCGGTGACCCCTGTATTATGCAAAAATCACTTTTATAAGGTGTTTGAACACGGTGTGTAAAAACAACCAGCGTATAATGGTAAAAATCCACCCAGTCATTCTTTTATAATCCCAATAAATCATAAACAGTCTCTCTGAACTAGGGGTGTGCGATGTTGAAAAAAAATTATATCTCGATATTTTTTGGATAATGATTTTTCATATAAGTTTAAATAGATTTTTTACCTTTTATGGGCAATTTTACCTTTAATAAAGCCTTTTTTTTTGAGTCAAGTTGTTACATTTAATCAGTCAATTAGAATAATAAGACATTTAGGCTGTTACCAAACAAATCAAACCAGTATCAACTAAATTAATCTGTGCAGAAGTTGCATCTGAATGGCGTTTAGATGTATTTACACACGGTTTAATGCAGCTCAGAGCGACTTGGAGTGCTTTAACCTGTACTCACAAATGCATAATGTTTTGATATTTTAAACATCAAAACATTGAATACTGACTGATATTTGAAATTATTAAAAAAATTAAAAGATACTTTAAATGTGAAATTAAAACCTCCAGCAGGTGGCAGCAAGTCACTTTTAATAAGTGAGTTATTGTGACTGAACCGAGGCATTGTGACTGAACCGAATCATTGTGACTCTGAACCGAATCATTGTGACTGAACCGAGTCATTGTGACTGAACCGAATCATTGTGACTGAACCGAGGCATTGTGACTGAACCGAATCATTGTGACTCTGAACCGAATCATTGTGACTGAACCGAGTCATTGTGACTGAACCGAATCATTGTGACTCTGAACCGAGTCATTGTGACTGAACCGAATCATTGTGACTCTGAACCGAATCATTGTGACTCTGAACCGAATCATTGTGACTGAACCGAGTCATTGTGACTGAACCGAATCATTGTGACTGAACCGAATCATTGTGACTGAACCGAGGCATTGTGACTCTGAACCGAGGCATTGTGACTGAACCGAGGCATTGTGACTGAACCGAATCATTGTGACTCTGAACCGAATCATTGTGACTGAACCGAGGCATTGTGACTGAACCGAGGCATTGTGACTGAACCGAATCATTGTGACTCTGAACCGAGTCATTGTGACTGAACCGAATCATTGTGACTGAACCGAGTCATTGTGACTGAACCGAATCATTGTGACTGAACCGAGGCATTGTGACTCTGAACCGAATCATTGTGACTCTGAACCGAATCATTGTGACTGAACCGAATCATTGTGACTGAACCGAATCATTGTGACTCTGAACCGAATCATTGTGACTGAACCGAGGCATTGTGACTCTGAACCGAATCATTGTGACTGAACCGAATCATTGTGACTGAACCGAGGCATTGTGACTGAACCGAATCATTGTGACTCTGAACCGAGTCATTGTGACTCTGAACCGAATCATTGTGACTGAACCGAATCATTGTGACTGAACCGAGGCATTGTGACTGAACCGAATCATTGTGACTCTGAACCGAATCATTGTGACTGAACCGAGTCATTGTGACTGAACCGAGTCATTGTGACTGAACCGAATCATTGTGACTGAACCGAATCATTGTGACTGAACCGAGTCATTGTGACTGAACCGAACCATTGTGACTGAACCGAATCATTGTGACTGAACCGAATCATTTAACGGTTGATTCATTCAGGAACGAATGAATCAACAGTGTTCACAAAACAGTGCTGTAGCTGTGTCTGGAATTATTTTTGTTGTCGAAATAGAGCAAAAACAGCCAATATGGTGTCTAAAACATAAGTGTCTTAATATTAACTTCTTGTTTTTTGAACTGTTGTATAAAAGCAATATCACATTTGTAATGATGCCTATTTTTGAAGAAAAAGACGTCACTCTTCGTGTGATTTTAACTATATGACGATGTAAATATATACATTTTCTGCCCCCATATCTTGAATTTTGTGATCATTCTTAATGCATTTTATTAGACTGAATCATGCAGTGAAAGAACACACACTAAATACTAAATACACTACAAATACACTCCTGTTTGGTTTTTGCAAAATACTCGATAATGTCAAATTGCACATTGTTAAAACAACAATTACGATATTATCGCAGACGATATATATCACACCCCTACTCTGAACACGCGATTCCAGATTTAGGGAGAAGTCCTGCTCATTTGTGACGCTCTCTGCTCTATTAGCACAGAAACAGCCCTGAGTGAGAAAAAGCAGTCCGCCATTACTGTTATCCTGCTGGAGATACACCAAAAGTCCTATATGTTTGTGCCAATCATTTCACGCCGGACTGGCTCACAAAGGAGGGTCAGTTCAACGCCGGATTTAGCAAAAGTTGATTCTGAAAGAGGGATCAATACCATCGCTTCTTGGCACTAAAGCTCAAGGGCTTTTCACACTGAACGTGAAAATCCGGTGCCTATGGGGCTATTCACACCAAGCGCGGTGCGAAAAAGCGAGGATTTTTTTGGCATGTCACTGTGTCGATTTTTTCCCCCGAAACGGGCCGTCCAATCAGATTTGAGCTTCGATCACGTGACCAGAGCAGCTGCTGTTGCACAAAAGGGTGAGAACGGTGGCGCTGTTTTGAAAACCAGAGTAAACAAACACAGAAGAAGAGTATTCTGAGAGAGAAGAGAGAGTTATCATTGGTATCTGAGAACAGATTATAATATAATTTATATTAATTCTCCACTGAATTATGTGATCTGGAGAGCACTGTCCACGGGGGTGTTATATGAGTCGAGTGAAACTTACTACACATGAAATATGAAAGCAATTAGACATATCTAATTATCTTTTATGTTTATGTATTGTAATACATGTTTGCATGTTGCTCAGGAGATATTAATTCTCCTGCCAGGCTGTTATTGAAAATAAGAACTTGTTCTTAATTAACTTGCCTGGTTAAATAAAGGTTAAATATGATTATGACGATATATATTCTGTATGCGTTTTGTATGCAGCTCATGGTATTTTTATGACAATAAATGTTTATGACAATAAGCAGTGTGGCGTTATTAAACATACAAAGAGTGCATGTCTGGCTATTATAGAATCAAAATCAAATATAGATCACAATCATAAGTTATTACAAGCCCTCGATGATGGTTTAAATGGGTTTTACATTAATAATTACATCAATTTTCAAATGTGGCTTGATGCTAATTGTACTTATGTTTATATTTTAAGATGTTTTCTTGTAAGCATTATAGATAGTTTGTGTTTCTGGTGTAAAACCAAACTTACTTTAGCTTTATTATTTTAATTCTGTATATTGAGCAGTGGACGATGTTAAATCCATTGATGTGACCCTGGAGCACAAAACCAGTCATAATGGTTAATTTTTTGAAACTGAGATTTATGCATCATCTGAAAGCTGAATAAATAGCTTTCCATTGATGTATGGTTTGTTATGATAGGACAATATTTGAAAATCTGGAATCTGAGGGTGCAAAAAAATCTAAATATTGAGAAAATCATCTTTAAAGTTGTTCAAATGAAGTTCTTAGCAATGCATATTACTAATCAAAAATTAAGTTTTGATATATTTACGGTAGGAAATTTACTAAATATCTTCATGGAACATGATCTTAATATCCTAATGATTTTTGGCATAAAAGAAAAATGTATAATTTTGACCCATACAATGTATTGTTGTCTATTGCTACAAATATACCTGTGTTACTTATGACTGCTTTTGTGCTCCAGGGACACATATGAGATATATATCTGAGGAAAAATGCATTGTTAGTCGGCGCCACCTAGCGTGCAGGCGTGAATTAGCAGAAGACGACCAATCGTTTCGCGTTTGTCAGCGATTCGCCTCGCTTTTTCGCTCAATGTGAAACGGCATTAATGTTGCTAAATTTACCATCGACTATCTGTTTTCACTGGTGCTACCAGAATGATTGTAAATAGGAATGTGGTAGTTAAAAACTGCATATGGAAGCAATGAGAAGTCGACTGCTTTAATTTGTCGAGCTCATAAACACAAGTGGGACTGAAGAGTTTGACGTTTTCAGTGCTTGAGATGGTCCTGTTTGTTTTTGCCAGCTCTTGAAGCTCCGCCCTCTTACGAAAAGGGGGCCGGAGCACCAGCTCATTTGCATTTAAAGGGACAGTTCACCCAAAAATGAAAATTCTGTCATCATTTACTCACCCTCAAGTTGTTCAAAACCTGTATGAATGTGTTTGTTCTGAACACAAAGGAAGATATTCTGAAGAATGAGGGAAACAGAGCAGGTTTGGATTCCTACTATGGAAGTCAATGGTGCCCCAAAACACCTGATTACAAACTTTCTTCAGAATATCTTCCTTTGTGTTCAGAACAAACACATTCATACAGATTTGGATCTACTTGAGGCTGAGTGACAGAACTTTCATTTTTGGGTGCACTATCCCTTTAAATGCAAATGCTTTGGCTCATACCTTAAAAGTGCCAATTTTAACAAGCAATAAAAATAATCTGTGAGGTATTTTGAGCTAAAACTTCACATACACACTCTGGGGATATCTTATTTTACATCTAGTTAAAAGGGGCATAATAGGTCACCTTTAATTGTAATCATCTTGTTTAAACACTTGAGCTGGTCTACCTTTTGGTCCTGATCTGAAGAGCTACTTACAGGCCCTCATGAGCTCATAGACTTTCTCTGGGCATCCCTCGGGTCGGTCCATGCGGTAATCCTTCTCTAGTAGCTCGTACACTTGGGACAAGTCGATTCCAGGGTACGGAGACATCCCGTAGGTGGCGATTTCCCAAAGCAGGACGCCAAACGCTAAAGAGTTCAAGCAAAAGTGTCAGTTTCACACATAAGATGACACAGATGTGTCGACCTGGGACGTGAATTCAGCGACAACAGCATTGAGTTCTGCTTACCCCACACGTCTGACTTGATGGAGAATTTGTTATAGGCCAGACTCTCCGGGGCGGTCCATTTAATGGGGAACTTGGCTCCTACATGGGCGATGTAGGTTTCTTCAGTCATCAGGCGACTCAGTCCAAAATCTGCCACTTTAACCAAGTGGTTTTCCCCAACTAAGCAGTTACGGGCAGCAAGATCCCTGAAACAAGAGCCAGATCGTAACTGGAAACATGTCACTTTCTACTATTACTAATACTATGTTGTCTCTTTGTCCTAGAGCTGGACGATATGGCAAAAAGTTCGGTTTTTCAGAACGTGTAATTCTCAATTAGTATTTTTTTGAACGATTTTTAACTAGTCAACCTGAAAATGTAACAACAGCATGATTCAAGTAACTTTTTCTTTATTAACCCTCAAAGACCGAGACCTGTGGCTAAAAATAAGTATCGTTCTTAAATGTTTAATAACCTTTGAACCGCTAATCCTATCTGAATGCTTTAAAAAGAGTCGTAAAGCAGAGATTTTCAGGGATATTCAGAGCAGGGCTCGCAAAATCGATAGCTGACGTCCCGGGGCTACTGTGTTTTCCAGTCGGGTTACCAAAATATATCACTGCCCTGCCCGACGGCTACCTCCCCGCGGGTTCTTAAAAACTCCTAAAGTGAGTTGTATCAAACTTAAGGCCATAAAAAGTTATAAATACGTTAAATGGTATAAGAAATGTAATTATATTTTCAAGAGTTGTACAGTTGGGGACGGAAAGACAAGAGTCACGATACTGGATTCAACTTCACAAGGCAATGATGTCATTGAATAAATATGAGCTGCACTTTAAGTCAAAACGCGGCGCGGATGTCTTTATTTGAATGTGTCTGAAGGGAACCGACTGTCCTCAGAAACGTGTCGTTGGCAATTTAATTTCATTTGAGCTATAATTCCTAATTAAGCAGCTTTTATGAGCGCGGAGCTGCTTTGTGTCCAATCGTTACCGGGGAAACCGGAGCTGCTTTGTGTCCAGTCGTTACCGGGGAAACCGGAGCTGCTTTGTGTCCAGTCGTTACCGGGGAAACCGGAGCTGCTTTGTGTCCAATCGTTACCGGGGAAACCGGAGCTGCTTTGTGTCCAATCGTTACCGGGGAAACCGGAGCTGCTTTGTGTCCAATCGTTACCGGGGAAACCGGAGCTGCTTTGTGTCCAATCGTTACCGGGGAAACCGGAGCTGCTTTGTGTCCAATCGTTACCGGGGAAACCGGAGCTGCTTTGTGTCCAATCGTTACCGGGGAAACCGGAGCTGCTTTGTGTCCAATCGTTACCGGGGAAACCGGAGCTGCGTTGTGTCCAATCGTTACCAGGGAAACCGGAGCTGCTTTGTGTCCAATCGTTACCGGGGAAACCGGAGCTGCTTTGTGTCCAATCGTTACCGGGGAAACCGGAGCTGCTTGGTGTCCAATCGTTACCGGGGAAACCGGAGCTGCTTGGTGTCCAATCGTTACCGGGGAAACCGGAGCTGCTTTGTGTCCAATCGTTACCGGGGAAACCGGAGCTGCTTGGTGTCCAATCGTTACCAGGGAAACCGGAGCTGCTTTGTGTCCAATCGTTACCGGGGAAACCGGAGCTGCTTGGTGTCCAATCGTTACCGGGGAAACCGGAGCTGCTTTGTGTCCAATCGTTACCGGGGAAACCGCAATATTTCAGCTCTAAAGCGCCACCTCGTGGCAGAGAATGAATGCCATTTATGGTCAGATCAATGCAAATATCAACTCCGCAAACACAGAGTTCTAAATGAGAAGGAAGTTAATGTGCCTTCTAAACAATTAAGACAGTAATATTTATACGTTTTAAATGAACAATTTATATGCTTGATATATCCCTTTTCATAAAAAATGGCCTAAAGGCTGAAATGCTGTTATATAAGATTTTTGTGAAAACCTGTTTCTGAACTGTAAATCATGTAATTTTATGGCTCAATAATCTGTTGCCACATTGTCCAACCCTGCTCACACTGTGTTCATTTTACTTGTGCAGCTCTTAAAATGGGTCATAAATTGCCTTAAATTATTTTTTTTTAAATTCTGCAGATACCCTGTTAATAGTGAAATAAAATTCTTTCCTTCATATTTGTTGATATTTGTTTATTGAAAATATTTTTGATTGATTTAAACTCCTGTCTGATTTTCTATATATATATATATATAGAAAATTATATATTTTAAAATTAAAATTAAAATTAAAATAATTATAAAAGGTCTTTTTTTTTTTTTTTGGGGGCTAGTTAAATTAATTTTCGGGCTACCAAAATCTGAAGAGTACCTGCCCGAAAGGCTACCAGCGATTTTGACATTTTGAGAGCCCTGCAGAGGCTCCGTAGCGTACATGATTACATCATCACATTTTGACAGCATTGATTGGTCAGAAGAAACCAATGCATTTCGTCCCTCTGAGCCAATCAGGAGCGACTGCTGACGCTTAGCCCCTCCCCCGAGCCCAGATTGGTTCAAACTGTCACATATTCAACCAATGAACATAGGTTTTGGTCTTTTGAATCAATATTTAACATGAAATTTGATCAAACGCAAAGTGAAAGTAAAGCGTGTCGTGCATGCATGAAAACAAACACACAATAACACATTTGCATGAGAGCACTCTCTGAAAAAGCCCAGAAAAACACAGGACGGAGCACTTTTTGCATAAAAAAAAAAAAAACAAAGATGAAAAAGCGGTACATATCAGATAAAGCACTGGAATTTAGGTATTTGCACCGCTAGACGATGTAGTTCATAAAGATTATTTGCACTATTTTTTTCTGTGGCACTAGTAGTTTGTGAATAATTTGCACTTCTTGTATTTTTGTTGCACAAGACAATAATTTTTTTCACAACTTGCACAACAACTGCACTGTTGTATAATATATAGTTATTGTATAATAACTTTTATTTTGTTATTATATAACACCGTTTCCATTTCCTTTACTCCCCAAGTGTTTTTGGACACATCTATATTGTTAGTATTTGTAAATAGACCTGTTTTTCACTGAAAAGCGCCTATAACAATATTGTAATAAATGTCTATAACTTGCTTGGGGAGTGTTATATGTAGACAAAATGTTATTTGGAAGTGTAAAACACCCAGATACAACTTTCTAAAGAAACAAATCCAAACTTCAGGAGTTTCTAAGAAATAAACTTGTGGCAAAACATTAAATTCGAATTAATCGGAAAAAAATCCTGTAATGTTTTAGTTCACAGAATGCAATAAATACAGTTTTGTGAACTACCTGTGAAGGAACTGACACATACTATAGACACATATGTCTATTTAAGAAATTGTGATCTGTTATCTTGCTTGCTTGTTTTAGTAATTCACTGCTTGGTTTAATTATTGTGCTATAAAACTTGTTCCTTCTGTCTGATGAAGCATCACTGAGAGAGGCTCAAGCTACAGAATAGTGTGAAGAAGCAACACAATGACTATTTAAAGAGACAGTACACCCAAAAATGAAAATTCTGTCATCATTTACTCTCCCTCAAGTAGATCCAAATCTGTATGAATGTGTTTGTTCTGAACACAAAGGAAGATATTTTGAAGAAAGTTTGTAATCAGGCTGTTTTGGGGCACCATTGACTTCCATAGGAGGAAAAAAAATACTATGGAAGTCAATGGTGCCCCAGAACTGCTCTGTTTCCCTCATTCTTCAGAATATCTTCCTTTGTGTTCAGCAGAACAAACACATTCATACAGGTTTGGAACAACTTGAGGATGAGTAAATGATGACAGAATTTTCATTTTTGGGTGAACTGTCCCTTTAATAACAATCGACTGGATTTATTACAAACGCAGCACCTGCGAGCGTGTTCTGGCTCACCTGTGGATGAAGTTCTTCTTCTCCAGATACTCCATGGCGGAGGAGATCTGCGTGGCCATGTAGAGCAGCACCACGGCATTGACCTCCTCATGATTACAGTCACGCAGGTAATCCAGCAGGTTTCCGTGGGTCATGAACTCGGTGATGATGTAAAACGGAGGTTCCCGTGTGCAGACACCTGACATCAGAGAAAAACACAGGCTCTTCGGGATCATCACGTGTCTCTTTGTGAAAGAAACTTCATTTAGAAACAAAAAATTGGTCGATTCGTGTTTGATTGACTCACAAAAACTCACAAACATAGACCTTTTGCATGAAGTCTTCCACTTACTGGTTTAAGAAGAGGTGGATTGGTTACAAAAGTGCTGCTTTGACGACTAAGAACTAACATGTGACCCCGGATCACAAAACCAGTCATAAAGGTCAATTTTGCGAAATTGAGGTTAATACACTGCCCTCCAAACGCCTAGAAAAGTGGGGTTTTGGACAATATTGGCATGAATCCTTTTTAATTTGTGATAATTTTGCACTGATAAGGGACAACACAAACTACGGAAACATATTTTATTACATAAACAGTTTATACATAGAAAAAAACATCAAAATATCCAGCATTAGCAGCTATTACAGCTCTGTGTTCTAATTGGTTCATTGTATTCTAAACTTAATTGGCAATCAATTGTTGAAGCTATTAAGGTGTGCTGAGCCAAAACCTGGACCAAGTTTAAACCAGTAACCACAGCATGTCTGACTTTGACATGTATATATTGACATTATTATGTAATCAAAATTAAAATTATTATTGCTGGTCTTCAATGATGATGTCAAGTTTAATGCATTTGCACCAAAAAATGATATGCTGATATCGTCCAAAACCACACTTTGCCAGTGTTTCCAAACTTTTGGAGGACAGTGTATATCATCTGAAAGCTGAATAAATAGCTTTCCATTGATGTATGGTTTGTTATGATTGGACAATATTTGAAAATCTGGAATCTGAGGGAGCAAAAAAAACAAAATATTGAGAAAATCACCTTTAAAGTTGTTCAAATGAAGTTCTTAGCAATGCATATTACTAATCAAAAATGAAGTGTTGATATATTTATGGTATGAAATGTGCAAAATATCTTCATGGAACATGATCTTAATATCCTAATGATTTTTGTCATAAAAGAAAAATGTATAATTTTGACCCATACAATGTATTGTTGTCTATTGCTACAAATATACCTGTGTTACTTATGACTGCTTTTGTGCTGCAGGGACACATATTCAAATCAAGGCTGTTTCTTGTGACTTTCCTCTCTTTAAAATTAGATATTGGAAACAACGATGATGATTCATATTTCATAATGTCATCTCTAAATTGAACTAATTTCTGAAACAACTGTGATGTTTAATAAAAGGAGTTTAAAGCTTCATATCTTCATCTAGTGTGTGTGTGTGTTAATTTAAAGTAAATATAGTCGAAGATGAAGTCAAAGTCGACTCCCAAAAAGTCGCAATCAATCAATCAATCAACCCTGATGAACCGAAAATTGCTTTTAATTCCAAATTACAGTAAAAATGATATTTTGTCCACTAACGTAGCACATTACATTTCTACAGTAATTTGACGTGTTTGAGAATGTTTGCGCTTTACATTTGCACAGAAGTTGTTCATCTAGATCAATTATGTTAAGATAACGATAAAAATGTTCATAGATAGACCCATTTATGTTTTATCAGACGCATAAATGCAAGACCAAGCCCCAAATGTGAGTAAAAATCAGCACGGCTGAGTAAATAAAACTATTAACTATTTTTTATTAATTCTAACAATGCTTAAGAATGCGATACGGTTTAGCATGATTATCAAATCACAACGACTGAGCTGTAATTACATAAATAATAGTGCTGTCAAATGATTAATCGCATCCAAAATAAAGTTGTTGTTTATATATATGTGTGTACTGTGTTTATTTATTATGTATGTATATATAAAGACACACACATACAGTATATATTTTGAAAGTATTTACATGTATATATTTATATATAAATACATACAAACAACATTTTTCTTAAATATATACATGCATGTGTGTATTTATATATACATAATAAATATACACAGCACACATTATGTACACAAAACTTATTTTGGATGCGATTAATCACTAATTAATTTCCTACTACTTGTTTCAGTTTTTATAACCACACTGAAAAAAATTTGGAGTAGGATTTACTTGAAAAAAGTTAGGAAAGTTTTTTCACTTAGAAAATGTGAGTAATTTCAATAGAATTCCTGAGTAAAAACTAAACACAAGGAACTGTAGCTTTAATTAGAAAATCTCAAGTAAAGTTTACTTGAATCAGTAAATTATATTGACTGTTTGTTTATATATTTTACTACACAATAATCCTAGTTATGTTATTTAAAATCACCAAAGAAAATAAGTAAATTTAACATGGCCAGTTAGAGTTTCATGAGTAATTTCTACGTAATTATTTTACGTTAAATCGGCAATTTTCAAGTACATTTCACTTAGTCACGGTTTATAAACTTTACTCAAACAACATAGCACTAAATATAACATGCTATTAAAGCATGTGGTTCACTTATGCACATATAAATAAACAAGTAGACAGCTTGTTATCCTTTCTAAGATAATATGTCCACTCAATAGAATTATTACCCAAGACATCAATACTTGGTACACCATACACGATGATGGTAACAATCAGTGGTTATTGTTTGAGTCTGAATGGGTCATTTTGAGTAGAAAATGAACTCCATATGTCACAAAATAGTAAGTTACTAAACCTAACCTCAAAAGCATCCATAAAACAGTGTAAATATAACTCGAAAACAGTGAAAAGTGTAACCTTTTTAATTATTCATGCCCCAGTGCATGATGGGATAAACGGTATCATAACTTTGATATTTACTTAAATAATCCTTGTAAACAAACAATTTCAGGTAAAATATACTTATAAGTTCAAATTTAAATTTCTACAAGCATAAATTGAGTACTAATATAGAATTTACTCCTTTTTTAAAATTCTAAATAATAACTAAATAATTTCATGTAGAAATTACATTTGTTTTTATGTAGTATTTACTTCAGCACAAAATAATTTTTATCAGTGCATTTCTTACTATGTGTAAGTTATTGTTGTTGTGTTAAAACGTGTATTTGGCTCAGTGTTGATGTCTGTATAGGTTGTTAATTCAGTTTTTAGTTTTATTTAATTTGAGTTATTTTAGTACTACATGGAAATGAAATAATATATATATTTAATTTATTTTTATATGTATGTATATGTGTGTGGCTGTACACACACATGTAGTTGTTTTTTGGTGTTTGGCTTAGTGTTATGTTAGAAGCATTATTATACTGCTTTTTAATATTTTGAATTGTTTTTTAATTTAAATGTTTAGTATTGAAATGTTTTTGTATGCATGTGTCAATTTTATTTAATTTCTTAAATGTGTGTATATAGTATTTTCAGAGTTTTGACTTAGTTCGAAGTCGCTTTGGATAAAAGCATCTGCTAAATGACTAAAAGTAAAGTAAAGTAATAAATACATTGCATTTATTTACTATTATGAAGTACTTCACAGTTCACTAGTCTTACAGTGAGATTTGTTTATTGATTAGCTATTCAGAATTTGATAATCAATAAAAATGTATGCGTTTCCACAGTTTGTCAGCGTTAGTCCCAGTACAAATGACTCACCTAACAGCTGCACCAGGTTCGGGTGTTTGATTTCTTTCATGACCGCAGCTTCTTTTAAAAACTCTTCCACTTCCATCGTGTCCTCCTGCACAAGAGGAAAAACTGTTCTCAACCAGCATTCATTGCTGCATTAGGATTGTCATGCTCTAATGCAGTGGTTCTCAAACGGGGGTACGCGTACCAGAGCATGTGAGCGGAGCGGAGCGTGGAGCGGAGCGTGCGAAATATAGTCGGAGCGCGGAGCGGGTTTTTATCCAAAGGCCGGAGCGATCGCTCTGTCTCGCTCCGGTTCCGCTCCGATACCGCTCACACCACGAGCCTAGGGCATGCACAAATCCACCCAGAATTCACCTGTGCCTTCAACAATTAACAAAACTGTCAGCCTACACTTCAAAAATCGTTTGTTGTGAAGGAGAGATGGAGTTCGTGAAATATTTCCAAAAGCAAACCGACAGGTCATGCGGGTGCACAATTCCTGTCAAAAAAACAGATGATAACGATGTTGAACATGAACAGGAATGTGCTGATACGATTTCAGTAAGTAAGGATTCGTATTTTAATCTAAAAAGACACATCATGCGGAAACATGAAGAACATGGAGAGGCCAGAGCAAAACGTGAGCATTTTGAATATGGTTGAAATAGGAAATATTGGCTAATAATCAATTAAATAAGTTTTGTCATACGAATATTTTAATGTAGCCTACTTAACCCTGTCCGTGATTTTTAATTTCATAGAGAAAGAGATATAAATATATGTTCTATTTTGGCTGTGAGTTGTTTATAGGATATAGGCTGCGTGGCGGACGCGTCGCGGAGCGGGTTTGCTGCGTGTTGATTTTCCTTTCCGCGCCTATGTTAACAGATTAGAGCAGCCACACTGCCTGCGGAATATGCGCGTATCAGGTGCGCGGTCTAACCACACCGCAACCGCGGCCCCGCGACCGAATAGAAGTGAAGAGAGTTAACCCGCTCCACGTCCGCCACGCAGACAGTGTGTCCCAAGGCTTCGGTTGAAAACGGCAGGTGTTAGGCATGCAGAGGAATTTTAAATGTGAGCGAGCGTGGAGCGATTTCACCGGAGCGGGATGAAATTGTAGGTGAGCGGGGAGCGGAAATGAGCGGAGCGGTCTGCTGCGACTTTGAGCGGTGGAGCGGGAATTCTCACCGCTCAGCTCCGCTCACATGCTCTGACGCGTACCTAGGGCTGGGCGATAATTCGATAACGATAATTATCGCGATATAATTTTCCTCGATAAAACGATATGAAGAGTTCGATAAATGTTTGATATAATGTTTATGCGCCAAAAGCGGAACGAAACAGCGCGCCTCATTTGAATCGCACCACACGGAGCGTTTATCCGCTCGGATCAAAGGTCACGAGCTCATTAGAGCAGATGTGTTTACTCGGTCACGCGAGCACTAAACAGCGCTGTGAGATCCAGTGTGAAGTGCTTGCATTCATGATTTAAACTAGTTTAAAGCCAAACAGGAGAAACACTGTGCAACGAGACAGTCGAAGGCTTTTCAATCTACACATCGCCATCATTTACCATGGATTTACTGTAGTAACACTCACTGCACCGTGGTATTGTGGCAGAAATGTGGGATATTCACATTGAATTGTATTACAGGAGTAATGGTGTATAATTATAGTGTATGTATTTGTGATTAAGCGCATGTGTGCATTTATACTGAATGTTTTTAAACTACTGTTTTTCATACAAATAGGCTCTAAAAACCATAGTTATATTTTTACCATGGTATTGAGGTGTTATATGTTTGGTTTTAACTGTTTATCATGATTTAAATGTATGCTACAGCTACTATGGGAGACAAAAAAAAAAAAAAAAACTTGTAAAAAACAATTTTTACAGATGTTACTTATTTAAAAAATGAACAAAATGTACCTCTGCATCCAAACTCAAGCTACTATCAAATGTGCATTTCTAACAGACAAAAAAGTGATATTATTATTATTAATATTATCAGGCAACCCAAACCTGCTTCTTGATTTGAAACAATATCACTCATTAAACCATGCAGAAACTAAGAAATTAATTTTTCTATTTAGATATTTATTTTGTTGATTAAAATTAATGGTCTGGTTTCTACAACTTTCACTTTGGAGCAAAATTCTGGCTTTAAACTTGAAAGAAATAAAGATTTGACATTTATCGTGATAATTATCGATATCGACTGATATGAAAAAAAATATCGTGATTATTTTTTTGGCCATATCGCCCAGCCCTACACGTACCCTGGGGGTACGTGAGGTGACGGATGGGGGTACGCGAACAAAATGCTGAGTTTTAGCAGTCATTTAATTCTACCCAAACTTAAAGTAACATTAAAACCGAGCGTTTGTTTCTTACAAGCAAAATGCCGCTTCTAATATAAAACAGGAGTGCCGTAAACAGACAAATGACATCAAACGACCTCATCTTTAGCGGTCAGAACTGACTGCATCCACACAAGCAGCGTGTGTATAATAGGACGCCCGCTAAATATGCTGCTTTAGCAAATCTTGCTGTTGTTCAATGCATCTTTAAAATAGATTTGTAGCACTTAATAGCATGATGAAGAACAAATATTGATGGACTGTACGATCGATTTAAGAAACCCTCGTTGATACAGAAGCATACCCTGTGCGAGTTATTGTTTCATGTTCAAAATACGAGCACGAATGCAATTTTCCCTGAATATCCAAACGATTGCAAATGTGACATTGATTTTAAATAACAGTTCAACAAAAAAAGAGAAGGTAATAATAATAGTAAACATTTTAAACATAGCCTACGTTTTAAAAACAATAGCAATATTGTTTTTTTTATATTTTACAACGAAATAATAATAGTTCCAATGAAATCCGCAACAGAGGTGTTTCATTATTGAAGGAATCTGCAGCTTTGAACGATTCAGAGAGTCAGTGATTAATAACTTATTCATAACTACAGCATTTTGCTTCCTTACTGAATGAATGAATGACGTGACGCCTCGCTCATTAAGACGGTGACTTACCGCCACCTACTGGCGATTTTAGTTTTAAACCTACAAGTATCACTTCATTTTGCCATCTCATAAATTGCTTTATTTATTGTATTAATAATACACTTAATGGAATGGTAAGAATATGACATAAAACATGACGTACAATTAATAAGGGGAGAAAAACATTGCCTAAAAGGTAAAAAATGCACCTGTAAATCAATTTAAGGTGGCAAATATTGTCCCTTAATGGCAAAAGTGTGTGTACTCAGAAGAATGTTAAATGCCCAGGGGGTACACCATTGTAAAAAGTTTGAGAACCACTGCTCTAATGCAATAGAGGGTCACAGACAGCAGAGAAAACAATGCTAAATGTGGATTATTTGACAGTATTTTCTAGGGATGCACGATTTTTGCCGATATTTTTCAAATCATTTTGGCCGATACCGATACCGATATATTTCCTTTTTGTTTGGAAGCAACACCAAGTCTCTCCTGTGCAGAAATTATAAGCAAAATATTTTTAATTTTGGCTAGTTTTTAACAAGAACTTATTTGTTAGAATTAAATAATCCATAATGAAGGTTTTTTGACAGCACATTGAAGCTTTGATGAGGTAACATACATCTCCTGCCATCATTTTGCAATGACTCTAGTATTTTCATTATACTGATCTGTCATGTGGCAGAAGTGCCAGAAGTAAACATGGACGTGGCTTCATCCTCAGAAAGCATGAGCAAAACTACTCAAGCTCAAAGCAAACACCAGCCTCGTGGCATTAAGAGAGCGTGCAAAAAAATGATTTTCTTATTTAGTGTTTTTGTTTTGTTTTCTAGTATAAATATCTAAAAATTCTTGAATCAAGGTGCATTTACTTTACAAGTAAAATGACTTACGATATGTCTTGTTTTCTGAAAAAATTATAAAAAAATAGTTTAAAACGAGCAAAAATACCTGCCAATGGGGCAAGTGAAATATTCTTTTATAGCCTTTGAATTAAGAATATTTTTCTTACCCCTTTGGTAGATATTTTTGCTTGTTTTAAACTATTTTTATCATTTTTTCAGAAAACAAGACTTAATATGTTTAGTCATTTTATTTGTCATGTCAATGCATCTTGAATGCAATGTCTTGTTTTCAGAAAAAAAAAAATCAAAATTTTGTTAGTTTTTGCTTAACACGAGCAAAAATATCAGCCAATGGGGCAAGAAAAAATATTCTTGTTTAGCCTTTGAATTAAGATTATTTTTCTTACCACATTGGTAGATATTTTTGCTCATTTTAAGCAAAAACTAAAATTTGTATAATTTTTTCAGAAAACATGACTTAATGTTTAGTCATTTTACTTGTCATGTGAATGCGATAAGATACGTCTTGTTTTCTGGAAAAAAAAAAATTGTTAGTTTTTGCTTAAAATGAGCAAAAATATCTGCCAAAGGGGTAAGAAAAATATTCTTGTTTAGCCTTTGAATTAAGAAATTTTTGCTCGTTTTAAGCAAAAACTAAAAATTTTTATAATTTTTTTTTTTTCAGAAAACAAGACTTAATATGTCAAGACATTTTATTTGTCATGTCAATGCATCTTGAATGCAATAAGATATTATGTCTTGTATTTCAGAAAAAAAATAATGGCAAAATGTGTTGTTAGTTTTTGCTGTAAAACAAGCAAAATTATCTTAACTTCAAGAGGGCTAAACAAGAATCAGTTTACTCTTACCCCTTTGGCAGATATTTTTGCTCATTTTAAGCGAAAAACTAACAATTTTTTTTTTTTCAGAAAACAAGACATATCTTATTGCATTCACATGACAAGTAAAATGACTAAACATTAAGTCTTGTTTTCTGAAAAAATTACCTAATAAATGTTAGTTTTTGCTTAACACGAGCATAAAATATCAGCCAATGTGGGCAATGAATAAATATTCTTGTTTAGCCTTTGAATTAAGATCATTTTTCTTACCACCATTGGCAGATATTTATTGCTAATAATATTAAGCAAAATATTCAAAACAAACAATTTTAGATTTTTTATTTTAAAACAAGACTTTAATAACTGTATAAGTCATTTTACTTGTGTAGAATGCATCTCTTGATTTAAGAATGTTTAGATATTTATACTAGAAAACAATGAAAATATTCTAAGCAAGAAAATCATTTATTTGCAGTGTAGATGCATTCCTGGATGTCTACTGTGTCTCTGACCTTTAGTGTTTTGACAGCCACGGTCAGGTTGTATTTCTTCCAGATGCCCTCGTACACCTCTCCATACTGCCCTCCGCCCAGCTTGTGCTTCATGGTGAATGTCTAGTGCGCTACCATCTCCCATTTGTCGTAGATTGGGCGAGACGCCGTAGATGGTGGGCTTGTAAATGCGTTTGGAGCAGCTAGGGATAATGCAGCGTCGTGATCAGACCGTCGGACACGGTGGAGTGATGGTGAACTCAGCTCCGCCAGCGTGTTAAAGCGGCTCTCCGACGACATCGTAACAGTTTCTGCAGAGGAACAGTACACCAGAGCGTGATGCGAAGATAACAGATGCTCAAACACGCTTCACAGTGCAGAAGCACAGCAGAACTAGGGCTCTATGACTTCTGCGATGCAGTAAACGTGGACAGAATCGTGGAATCCAGTCATAAAAACTGAATTTACCGTCTAATGTCACGGAGTTTGTCAATAGTTTGGATGCATTAATCAAAAGTAGAGTCACTTAAATCAAAATGAGTGATCTGGACTAGTATCTGATGTGAATCTGAATCCTGCATGTGTCTCTGTGTGAATGGAGCAGGGTTATTAGTAAATTACTACATACACAGAGCAGCGTGATTTCAGCTGTCTGACTTGTCTCAATGAAGACATAAATACATCAACAATATCTCCAAAACTGATCAAAACCAGCAGTTTTACCATTTCATTTGAGTAAAACTAGTCATATCATATACACACAGAACTTTACTCGGCAACCCGTCAAAATAAAAGTCCTGTTTAACTTGAAGACATTGTGTCAGAAATAGCTATATTACTATTATTTACTAGAATGAACGTAATACTACTACTACTGTTGAAATAATAATATTTTAACACTTAATTTTTTTAAGAAATAATCAAAAATATTAAAATATTGAATAGTAACTAATCCACCTTTTTTTGCCAATAATCATGTAAATGTTAAATTTTCATTAATTAAAATCATAAATTAAATACAATCAATGTTTCTGATAGCCTCTTATCTGATAACTCTAGTATAAATTTAAATACACCAACACAGAATGTCTGAGGGGGAAAACAGAACAAATTCATCAAGCTACTGTAAGAATAAATAAAAATTGTTTGTATGCATTCAAGATAATTAGACGTGATAATAACACAGAATTTGGTAATCAATAAAACATAAGTGTGAGAAAAAAATTAAACATTTCATACGACCATAAACATGTCATTTTCTGTTACACTTTTAATAAATTAAATGTTAAGATTGTATAAGTATATTTTTTTTTTAATTCATGTTTTCTGCATATAACCATATGTTTTAACATGATTAATTGCGCAACGACAACTAAATACACCAACTGGACTGCAACAGTAAAAACACACGTTAATACGGTTCCTTTCACTCTTAGAGTTCATGTTTTGGACTGAGTCAAGCATTGTACACATCTCACGTGAGTATTGAATACATTTACATTACATTTATTCATTTAGAACAGATTATTTTATCCAAAGCGACTTACAAATGAGGACAATAGAAGCAATAAAAAACAACATTTAAAAATATGCAAGTGTTATAACAAGTCTCAGTTATAGCTTAACATACAGCACACGTAGCAAGGTTTTTTAATCATACTATTACAATAAAAAGTTAAAACAGAATAGAGCAAGCTAGTGTTTTAGAGTGACTCTTATTTTTGCTTTTGTTAATTGTATAATAAATAAAGAAAACAAATAGAATACAAAAAGAATAGAGAAGCTAGTCGTTAGGTTTTTTTTTTAAATTTGAAAATAAGCAGTAAATAGAGTGCAAGTCTAAAAGGGACATTATTTTTAAGAATAGAATTAGAGTAGAGTGTGCTAGAGTTAGTGTGCCAAATAAAGATGAGATGTGTTTTTAGCCGATTTCTTGAATAGTTGTTACATAACTTGTGCAATGATATTAATGTGCATTTTTGAAGCCACTTCAGAGGCTATATTTATCCACAGACTTAAACATAACTCAAAGAAAGCATGTAAACATCAATTATCCAGGGGTGCAAACTTGTCACCTTTCGGCGAAATTCGCCGTTTTCACCTTGAAATAGGTCATTCACGTGAATCGTGTCGTCGTCGTCGTATCTGCGAGTCATCTGTGTCACCTGTAGCGTCCCCTGTTGGCGAAGGAATGGACCCGCCCTACTCTGCCTCTGATTGGCTTACCTAATGTTGTTTCCCTCATCCAACCAATAACACTCATGAAGCCTCGCTATTAGACGCCGCAGGCAGCTGTCCATATTTCAGACGGAGTGCATTTGTATCTGCTGTAAATGATGATGTTCCAGTTTAAATGGTGATTACCTGAGGCTGCTGTCGTGATAGCTATAAAGATTAAGTTACGTTGTCACTACATTAGTTCGTTACCCTTTGCAAAAATGCCTCGACATATGAGTCTCGACCTTAACATTTATCTCACATATCAGTTAGCTATTACTCTGACATGAAGTCGATTTGAGAACTGTTCGACCTACAAGTGAAGCATATGTTAAATAATGTACATTGTAATATTAGTATCACTCAGCTCAGGTGTCAGTCTGTTTCAAGACGGAGAAACACCTCACGTTTAGCTGCTGAAATGATGATTTACAGTGGTTTATTTGCCCTGACTGAGTTCATGTAACATCTTAACAACAATCCTTGTTGTTTGTAGACCGTAGGTTGTCGCTCAAACGTCTTTTAATCATATAAAGGTGTTTATCCTTGAATGGTGCACTGCAAAAAATGCTTTCCTACTTAGAGTTTTTGTCTTGTTTCTAGCATTTTAAATTTTTAAGAAAAAAAGTCAAATTTTCTAAAATTTTTTTCCCAAAACAACAAAACTATTTCAAACGAAAACCTTTTTTGGAAAATTTGAAAAAATTAATATTTGGAAGAAAAAAACAAAGAAATTTTTAGGGGGACTTTTCATTAAAGATTTGTTCCTTAGTGTGTAGTTGGGGTTATATGCTAATTGGGAGGTAAGCTTTCACTTCACACGTTTCAAAACCCGTTCAAAAATTCAATTGGGAAACAACATATTAAATTAGCCAAGAAGAACTGATCTGAACAACATTAAAACCCACAGAAAGAATTTCTCCGGAGGGAAATTCCTGAAATTCCTTGTTAGAGCTTCCTTTAAACCATTCGAGGTTTAAATGAACCTTTTAACCAAAGTGTTAATAATTGCATCTTGACTTCCTTCGGTTTTTGGATTAGTCAATTAATTGCCAAGTTCCTTATTATTTAATCGCAAAAAAAAGACAGCTATCCTTACGCATTGCAAACGTTTAATCAGTTATGTACGTTTTGAGACCTCAGAGCAGGTTAAAAGAGCTGAAATGTCGTCTCATTCCTGACGGCTTAGACCGGAGATTCCAGCAGAGACGTGTGAGGCGACCGAGGTATGCGAGGAATGAGCAGCGGTCATCAGCGTGACACATGGACTCGTTTATCTGCCCACGGACAGCACTCATCATCACTGCTTCACTACTGAGAGCACTTCAGCATGCTATTGGAACACACTCCATCAGAGATGCACCGAACGCTCGGCTGAAAATAGCACAAAAAAAGCTCTTTCGGTGTTCGGCTGAATAAGCCGAATTATATGTATTATGGCTGTCAAAATGGTTGGTAAACTAAATTCGAATTTTGTACTTAAATATTAGCAATATTCAAATTTAAAATGCATAATTTCAGATAGGGGGAAAAAAGTGTTTGTCTTCTCTCCTGAGAGCGCATCGAGCTAAATTTTACTAATGCACGTTTATTATATATTCAAAGCAATAAAATAACACGACTATCTTTGAAAAAAGTGCATAATGTTTAAAATAATGTTCATATATAATTAAGTTGCTTAAACAATTAACAGCATCATGCATGTATAGTTTAATACAAAGCACCGAAAGCCAATCACAAAGAGCACTTTTCTATTTAAAAACATGAGATGCAGAAAAACCATCATAAAGTCTCAAGACGTGTTTTTTAAAAGTTGAACTTGCATTAATTTTCCATGCTTTCTAAACATGTGTCTCTCTTGTGCAAAGCTGATAGATTCATCTTCAATAAACAACATCTTCTCCATATTGATGTTGTCTTTTACTGCAATATTTTGAATGAAAAACACAGCAGCGCCGCATCCAGTGGCTTCAACTGGATAAGATAAGAAAAGCATTTAAATGCAAAGTCCAAAGCGCGAGAAAAATCTGCACTGAAACAGTGTTACTCATCAGTTGCTTGGTAACATTTTTATGCATTTTAAAATAAAATAAAGACAATAATAATGATAATAATAATTATAACAGCTCTATTAATAAATGTATTATAACTCTCACACATAGTGTTCAATGTGTTTCGTTCCTGAATGAATCAATCGTTAAATGGCTCGGTTCAGTCACAATGACTCGTTTCAGTCATAATGGCTCGGTTCAGTCGCAATGCCTCGGTTCAGTCGCAATGACTCGTTTCAGTCATAATGGCTCGGTTCAGTCGCAATGGCTCGGTTCAGTCACAATGGCTCGGTTCAGTCACAATGATTCGGTTCAGTCACAATGACTCGTTTCAGTCATAATGGCTCGGTTCAGTCGCAATGGCTCGGTTCAGTCACAATGACTCGGTTCAGTCACAATGATTCGGTTCAGTCACAATGACTCGGTTCAGTCGCAATGACTCGGTTCAGTCGCAATGACTCGGTTCAGTCGCAATGATTCGGTTCAGTCGCAATGACTCGGTTCAGTCGCAATGACTCGGTTCAGTCGCAATGACTCGGTTCAGTCGCAATGCCTCGGTTCAGTCGCAATGGCTCGGTTCAGTCACAATGACTCGGTTCAGTCACAATGATTCGGTTCAGTCACAATGACTCGGTTCAGTCACAATGATTCGGTTCAGTCACAATGACTCGGTTCAGTCACAATGACTCGGTTCAGTCACAATGATTCGGTTCAGTCACAATGACTCGGTTCAGTCACAATGGCTCGGTTCAGTCACAATGACTCGGTTCAGTCGCAATGACTCGGTTCAGTCGCAATGACTCGGTTCAGTCGCAATGGCTCGGTTCAGTCACAATGGCTCGGTTCAGTCACAATGATTCGGTTCAGTCACAATGACTCGGTTCAGTCACAATGACTCGGTTCAGTCACAATGATTCGGTTCAGTCACAATGACTCGGTTCAGTCACAATGACTCGGTTCAGTCACAATGGCTCGGTTCAGTCACAATGACTCGGTTCAGTCACAATGACTCGGTTCAGTCACAATGCCTCGGTTCAGTCACAATGACTCGGTTCAGTCACAATGATTCGGTTCAGTCACAATGGCTCGGTTCAGTCACAATGACTCGGTTCAGTCACAATGACTCGGTTCAGTCACAATGACTCACTTATTAACAGTGACTTTCTGCCACCTGCTGGCGGTTTTAATTTCACATTTAAAGTATCTTTTAATTTTTAAATATCAGTATTCAATGTTTTATGTATAAAATGTAAAAAAATTATGCATTTGTAACTGGTTAAAGCACTCCACGTCCCTCTGAGCTGCATTAAACCGTGTGTAAATACATCTAAACACCATTCAGATGCAGCTTCTGCACAGATTAATTTTGATGATACTGGTTTAATTTGTTTGGTAACAGCCTACATGTCTTATCTTAATTGACTGATTAAATGTAACAATTTGACTCAAAAGATGTACACTTTTAGAAAAAAATTGCTTTATTAAAGGTAAAAACTAAATGAAGAGATTGATTAATCACTGATGTGAACTGACCACACAGAATATGAAGAATATCAAAAACTGCAGCTGTCCACGGTAGACAGATATCAGCACAATAACACACTCGGCTAAATATTGTCTAATTATCGTTATCGAAAAAATCCCAAAAAATAGAGAGATTATTTTTTTTCAATATCGCACACCCCTAGTTTCAGTATGTGTGTATCATCTGCACCATTCATTCACACAGAGACGCGCAGAACATGCAGGATTCATATTCAAATAGTATTTTTGCGGTTTAATATTCACAGACACTAGTCCATACCACGTTGTGATTTAGGTGTACTGACCTATTTTTGATGCATCCCTCCTAATTTTGGGAAATTCCGTGACATTCCGCGTTATACAGTAAATTCCGTTTTTATGACTGGATTCATCCGCGTTTTCCACGTCACAGAAATCATAAGGCCCTAGATATTCCAAAATAGTTTTATTTGCACAGCATTCTCAAATGTTTCAGTAAGCTCAAAGTTCATTTCAGGCTAGTGAGAGTGTGTATGTCACCCGCTGCTAATGAGATGCAGGTTTATTTTATTTTAAATTGTGTCTATGTTGTTTGTGATGTGTATTTTTTATTGGCGACTAGGTTTGTTTTACATATTTTATTGTGATATTGTGAAGCACTTTGGGCAACTTAGTGTTCTATTAAACTGTGCTATATAAATAATAATTGTATTATTAATAATACAATATTAACTCTTGTAATTACGGTCATTGTCACTGCTGTCAGGACTTGTGAAGCGTCAGTGGAAACACTCTCGTTCGCTCACCTTGCCGTCGGAGGCCGTGTTGATACGGTAGTGGTAGACGCGGCCCTCGTAGCGCAGCGAGATGGACCTCTGTCCCGGGCTGCTCTCGCTCTCGCGCACCAGAAAGCTGCCGTTGATGCCGCTGCTCAGCAGGTACTCGGCGGCGTTGCGGGACACGGGCCCGTGGTACCAGCTGTGCTTCTCCAGGCTGTTGACGGGCGTGATGTAGTTGCTGGGAACCCAGCCCTGGCCGTTCTTGGTCTGCGCCTCGCACCACTCGCCATTGTGATTGTATCCCAGAACCCTCAGCTTCTCTCCTGATCACAGCATGAGAAACGGGTTACGTGACACTCGTATCAATGTCTATTAAAGCGGTCATAGGCAGCATTGTGGGTAACACGAGTTACGTAATCAGATTACTTTTTAAAGTAATTAGTAAAGTAACATCACACAAAGTAACACTTTTTAGTTTATTCAATTCAAGTTTTTTAGCTCTTTTTGTTTTCAAGAATTGAGTTTTTTAACTTTTTTTCAAGAATTGAGTTTTTTAACTTTTTTTCAAGAATTGAGTTTTTAAGCTCTTTCTTTTTTCAAGAATTGAGTTTTTTTTTACTTTTTTTCAAGAATTGAGGTTTTTTTAAGCTTTTTTTCAAGAATTGAGTTTTTTTTAGCTTTTTTTCAAGAATTTAGTTTTTTAGCTTTTTTTCAAAAATTGAGTTTTTTTTAGCTTTTTTTCAAGAATTTAGTTTTTTAACTTTTTTTCAAGAATTTAGTTTTTTAACTTTTTTTCAAGAATTGAGTTTTTTTTAAGCTTTTTTTCAAGAATTGAGTTTTTTTTAGCTTTTTTTCAAGAATTTAGTTTTTTACTCTTTTTCAAGAATTGAGTTTTTTTTTAGCTTTTTTTCAAGAATTGAGGTTTTTTTAGCTTTTTTTCCAGAATTGAGTTTTTTAGCTCTTTCTTTTTTTCAAAAATTGAGTTTTTAACTTTTTTTCAAGAATTGAGTTTTTTTACTTTTTTTCAAGAATTGAGTTTTTTTAGCTTTTTTCAAAAATTGAGTTTTTAAGCTCTTTCTTTTTTTCAAGAATTGCGTTTTTTGCTCTTTGAGGGATTCTATTATTGACTTGAAATCGTGTTACATGTGAATGGAACCGAGCGCAAGATCCTCCTTCTTTCATTTTTGATCTCCATCAAATTCATGAAGTGTTTATCAATAAGACTCTCATGACTTGGGCCACTTTTTCATTGTGTACTATGAATATATTTGTCTCTTCGACGAATCGCTTGCGGGGTTCGCATTTGAAAAAGCATCTGCTGAATAAACAGAGCTGTACTGTCTGTGACTGGAGACTCTGTGCACTAATAACAGCTCGTTATGAAATATCTTTATTCCAGGTACTGAATCCACACTATTATCTAATGAAGTGACGGGCGTCTGGACGGCTGTAGATGTTCCCCTCACTGATTTACACCGGCCGAATGGAAAGAACTGACATGATGAGTGAGATAAAGGACAAGGAGGAGAGATGAAGAATGTGCAGCAAATATGTGGATTTCCAGTCAGACATGTGACTTCATACAGCTGCTAATAAACAGAGGAACAAAGAGCAGCTTGACTGCAGGAGCCCCAAATAAAAACAAGAAAACTCATTCATACACAACAGCATGAACTAGAACAATATTCCCACCATAAAGGACTTTATGGTAGACGGCTTCTTGGTTAATGAAAGCAGGAGGAACTAAATCTGATCTGTGCATTATTAGGTTGTGCAGATGCCTTAATGCACCGCCGAAAATCCTTCACCTTATTTGGTGTTTCTCATCAAAAATGACCGGCCTTTTAAAAACTGCTTATAATCTTGTTATGCGATATCAGCAAATCTTGGATTTAATATTTTTGTCAACTTGCCATCTCAATGATATGTGTCCCTGGAGCACAAAAGCAGTCATAAGTAACAGGTATATTTGTAGCAATAGCCAACAATACATTGTATGAGTCAAAATTATACATTTTTCTATTACGCCAAAAATCATTAGGATATTAAGATCATGTTCCATGAAGATATTTAGTAAATTTCCTACCGTAAATATATCAAAACTTAATTTTTGATTAGTGATATGCATTGCTAAGAACTTCATTTGAACAACTTTAAAGATGATTTTCTCAATATTTAGATTTTTTTGCACCCTCAGATTCCAGATTTACAAATATTGTCCTATCATAACAAACCATACATCAATAGAAAACGTATTTATTCAGCTTTCAGATGCCAAAAATTTACCCTTATGACTGGTTTTGTGGAAGAGGGTCACATATGAGCTTATGCTCCTCAGTTTAGGAGTGAAAAAAACATTATTTACAGATAATTTTGGCTATATTCACTAAAAATTGAGGTGCATACGCTCAGATCAATGAGGGCTATGATCAATCAGCTCCAAAAACAAATACAAAACCTGTGCTAATTGAAAGAAAACAAGTTGATAAAATGATTGAATATAACACTTGGATTTAATCCACTTAGCATAATGATAGATCTATAAGCAATTTTTTATAGGCCGGTCATTTTTGACCTGGAAACTACGGTGGCCTAGAAGTGCAAAACAAATCACAATTCTGAAAACAAAATAACAAATTACAAACGCAAATGCAAATATAAAAAACACAACAACAATCCCGAAAACATTATAACAAGTCAGAAAACACAACGACCAATCAGACAAACCGGAAGAGGTAGGTATAGTTTGAGACGGCGCCATTGGTTTGGGAATAGATTACTCACTGCTGATTGGACGAGACATCTGTCAATCAAGGTGTACAGAACCAGAAGAAGCACAGCGGAGTGAACTGAAGCATCAGATCCACTGGTGCAGATGGTAAATCACAAGTCATGTCTTTTTGACGCGATCGACCAGCGGTTCGATCCCACCTTTGGCCGATCTTTTTTTTTCTCTCCCTTATCAAATCTCATATCGCATCGTAAAGGCATTTATTTTCAATAAAAATGAAGGAAATAATCAAAAAGTTGAAAATAAAGTATCGGGTAGGGTTAGGGTAGGTGCAGAGAGGGCTTTATATTGTACCAATAAGGCGGCATCCATTTAATAATTTGAATTAAAATTATAATTTACACTCAATACCTCATTGCATACTGTTTTATAATGTACTACAATACTGAAGTGCAGATAATTGCCACTATTTGCAACAAGTAACGTTAGTATACATAGCAGAACATCCTGCTATTTTAACATAGTGTGACACCCTATTCGATACTTTATTTTCAACTTTTTGATTATAACAATATAATATTTATTGACAATAAATGCCTTTACGATGCGATATGAGATTTTGAAAAGGGAGAGAAAAGAAAAGATCGGCCAAAGGTGGGATCGAACCGCTGGTCGATCGCGTCAAAAAGACATGACTTGTGATTTACCATCTGCACCAGTGGATCTGATGCTTCAGTTCACTCCGCTGTGCTTCTTCTGGTTCTGTACACCTTGATTGACAGATGTCTCGTCCAATCAGCAGTGAGTAATCTATTCCCAAACCAATGGCGCCGTCTCAAACTATACCTACCTCTTCCGGTTTGTCTGATTGGTCGTTGTGTTTTCTGACTTGTTATAATGTTTTCGGGATTGTTGTTGTGTTTTTTATATTTGCATTTGCATTTGTAATTTGTTATTTTGTTTTCTGAATCGTGATTTGTTTTGCACTTCTAGGCCACCGTAGGAAACACCACAAGTGTACCAATGTGTGTGTGGGGGGGGTATTTTTGTGAAATTGTTACACTCTGTGCGTGTTTTATTCCAATGTCATTAACTAGCATTTTTGGGAAAAAGAAAATTCTCTCCAGATTAAAATGACTGGAATACAACATAAGGGTTAATTTAATGACTTTAAACTTACAATAGCACATTATTTTCAGCTGATCATTTCTGTGGGACTGAAACTAGCAGTGATTACGGTGACACTTCACTGGTATTAGTGACGACATATAGACTATTATTAAGTGTTTAATGTGTTCGTATGATGAAGCATGGATGTGTTTCTCACCTTTGGTGATGCTGAGAGTGTTATCGCCGCTCGCGACGAAGTCATACAGCGCTACGAACAGATTGGGGTCATTTTCGCTGGGTCCCGCCAGCAGATTCTCTTTGGAGTTCCAGCGCGCCGCCTCAGACAGACCCGGGGCCTCGAAATCCGGCCGCTGGAGCGCTTCTGCAAACACACGAGGGAAAGGACAATAAATGACACTGAATATGAGAATGCATGATAACATATGTGACCCTGGACCACAGAACCAGTCATAAGGGTCAATGTTTTGAAATTGAGATTCAAGATATATGCAATGAAACAGAAGCGCACTTAAATATACATTTGGCTGAAATATTTGTAGTTGGACAATAAATGTGACATGTAGAAGTTTAAACCTACAAATAAGTGTATTTTTATGATAGTACTAATTGTAAAGTGACTAATGGGGTTATCAAAATAACTAAACACAATTAGCTAGTCTGTGCTTTTGCTTTTATTTATCTTCATTTTTAGTTTAATAAATTTAACTTCTGCTTTAAAAGGCATTATTTTTGTTTTTAGATTGTAATGTTACAATGTTAGAATGTAATGTGATTTTAACACTTTTTTTGCACATAATATATAGGCCTACATAGTCACATTCACTATTTGTTTTCATGTCTATTAATTGGGTGGGATGTGAGATATACACTATATTGTCAAAAGTATTGGCACCCCCTTCTAATGAACAGGTTTGACTACTTTAGTCATTTCTATGAGTACAAATCTTAATGTTAAAGCATATAATGATATTCTAGGAAATTGTGTGCTTCTAATATTATAGCAACAGTTTGGACTCTTTTCTATTCTAACATGACAATGTCTCTGTGTATAAGACAAGGTTCAAAAAGAAAATGATTGATTGAGTCAGTGTGGAAGAACTTGACTGGTCTGCATAAAACCAAGTCCTAATCCCAGTTTAACACCTCTGGTGTGACTGTAAATGCACAAAAACTCATCACCAAACACCAATGACTTGTACATACACTATATAGACAAAAGTATTGGCACCCCCTTCTTTAGAACAGAAAAATGCTCTTCCAAATCTGTGGCAACAACGATGGGAACATAATTCATGTATTTAAAAATTGTATTTCATCTCTGTTGCAACAGTTTTGTAAGTGTCTAAAATGACTGAACCCATATGTACAAGTCATTGGTGTTTGGTGAAGAGTTTGTGTCTCAAGGTCTGCATTTACAGTCACACCAGAGGTGTTAAACTGGGATTAGGACTTGGTTTTATGCAGACCAGTCAAGTTCTTCCACACTGACTCAATCAATCATTTTCTTTTTGAACCTTGTCTTATACACAGAGACATTGTCATGTTAGAATAGAAAAGAGTCCAAACTGTTGCTATATTATTAGAAGCACACAATTTCCTAGAATATCATTATATGCTTTAACATTAAGATTTGTACTCATAGAAATGACTAAAGTAGTCAAACCTGTTCATTAGAAGGGGTGCCAATACTTTTGGCAATATAGTGTATATTACATTTACATTTATGCATTTAGCAGACGCTTTTATCCAAAGCGACTTACAGTGCATTCAGGCTATACGTGTTTTATCACTATGTGTGTTCCCTGGGAATCGAACCCACAACCTTTTGCGCTGCTAACGCAATGCTCTACCACTGAGCCACAGGAACACTGTGGCTCAGTGGTATATATATGTGTGTATGTATGTATATGTATATTTATATGTATATGTATATATAGATATACACATTTTTTTTTTAATTAAAATACAAAAACGCAGAAAATACAGAGAAATATTTACGTGCATCACAAATCAGCCACAAAATACAGAGATATGAATTTTTGGCTACATTGCCCAGCCATATTAGTAACATACGCCCCAAATGTAATCATCAATACGATCAGATCACAGTACATCACCACAACCACGTGTGTCATAAAACATCATGGACAAACACCAATCTGAACTCTTTAATGAGTCACATTCATAACTCTGTGGCATGAGGAAACACGAATCGATCATGACCGATGACCTCAGACACATAAACACGGCAAATAAGATACGCCAGAAGATTTGTTTTTCATATATAAACTGACTGGGACATGAATCAGCTTAGAGAGAAAAAAAAAGTGGTTTAATCACTCAAAAATGTGAATTCAGTCATCATTTACTCACCCTCATGTTGACAGTGAAATGCAAAAGGAAAACATTTGAGCAATTCTCAATGACACCACTGACCTCGAGCCCCGGCAGCGGACGACTGCTGCTTTTATGGGCATTTCTGGAGCGATAATAAAGATTCTCCTCGTGTTCCACAGAACGACACGAGAGTCAGTAAACAATGAGGGAATGGTTAACTAACCCTTTAATCACCCGTGAAACACCAGTGCATTTGGGTAGTTGACAAATAATATGGATTTTTTTTAATCCACATCACAACTCAATGTTCAAGGCATGTACAGGAGAATTCTGTCACAATTTTTAGCTTTGTAATTCACATTTAGCATGATCTCATGTTAAAGTCATGAGCAGCCAGTCACTATACAGCCACAAAGAACATCTTTCATGTTTCTTTCACATTTCAGCTCCTTTATACACGACCAGTCAAAAGTTTTTAGACAGTAAGATTTTTAATGTTTTTAAAGAAGTCTCTTCTGCTTACCAAGCCTGCATTTATTTGATCTGAAGTACAGCAAAAGCAGTAATATTCTGAAATATTTTTACTATTTAAAATAACTGCTTTCTATTTTAATATATTTTAAGATATAATTTATTTCTGTGATCAAAGCTGTATTTTCAGCATCATTACTCCAGTCTTCAGTGTCACATGATCTTCAGAAATCATTCTAATATGCTGCTCAAGAAACATTTATTATTATTATTATTATTTTGAAAACAGCCGAGAATATTTTTTTCAGGTTTCTTTGATGAATACAAAGTTCAGAAGAACAGCATTTATCTGAAATAGAAATCTTTTGTGACATTATGAATGTCTTTATCATCTCTTTTGATAAATTTTAAGCATCCTTGCTAAATAAAAATATTAATTTCTATAATTATCCTGACTCCAAGCTTTTGAACGGTATAGTGTATAATGTTACAAAAGCTTTTTATTTCAGATAAATGCTGAATGCTGATTATATTTAAACTGTTTTAAACATTGATAATCAGAAATGTTTCTTGAGCAGCATATTATTATGATTTCTGAAGATCATGTGACTCTGAAGACTGCAGTAATGATGCTGAAAATACAGCTTTGATCACAGAAATAAATTACAGTTTAACACATATTCACATAGAAAACAGCTATTTTAAATAGTAAAAATATTACTGCGTTTGCTGTATTTTGGATCAAATAAATGCAGGCTTGGTGAGCAGAAGAGACTCCTTTAAAAAACATTAAAAATCTTACTGTTCAAAAACGTATGACTCACGCCATTAGAGCAGCATTTCAGACTTTTAATAAAGACAAACTGTTTCTGGTGTTCAGTAATCATCATTCGGCCTGAGATCATTAAAGAGATCACAAACCCTGAACAAACTCCAGAGAGAGCTCACAGATGCATCCAAACTCTCTCCACACACACACACACACACACACACACACCAAGCTACACGGATCTATCCAGACAGGCATCAGATTTCCCAGTGTTCTCTCCTCCCTCGTTTTTCCTCTCTTTCTTCTATGGCGAGCCAGTATGTCTGGCTTTCCTCTCCTCGTTCCCCCTCCTCCACTTTCCAAACAGACAGAAGGAGCACCGAGGCCTGTGATTTTCACGAGACCATCGACCCCAGATCCGTCCGTCTGTTCATCTGAAGCCCGTGGACAGACTCGGACGCTCTGTAATTGAGATTCTTAGACACACACACACACACACACGTTCGCCATTACAGACGCTTACCTGCCAAGTAACAGCTGGAGGACGAAGACAGACCTTTTTTGGATTTACAGCCCACCAATTTTAGACAAATCTCCAGCATTTTCATTTGCTTCCCAACACGACCAATTGAAAAAAACGATCCAGTTCCAAAACTATATCTATAAGTGACTTATAAAAATCTGTCTGCAAAGTTTGTGTTAGTAGCTTATCTCATGTATACCGCGAAGAAGACGACTAAAAACACTGACATCCTGACTTCACGCGGTTCTTCTAGCAACTTTCCAGAGTAACAGGCTCCATTTTATCCCCCTGCTCCAGTTCTTCTCGTTTTCTCAGTCCGGTGAGGAACAAGCCATCCATACGGATAATTCTCACGGAAAACACACGAAGAGGAGTTAAATAAAGCAGTTTGAAGACAGTGTTGTGTTTTTCATGGTGCTGTCGGCTGAGAGACGATCTACAGGAAAGGCAGGACGCTTGTGCTGATCTCTGCCAACAAAGAGGCCCTTTCAGGACGGAGCGCCCGGAGCCGATGACATCACGGCCCTGGCTCCGCCCCTCCAGAAACCTGCAGTGAGAGAGAGTAACTGGAACCTGCCTTTGTCTTCTCTCGCTCTCTTCACTAATGTTTTCACTTTGAAACAAAGTGCACTTCATAGGGTCAGGATTATTCCTGCCACACAGACAGCACGAATAAAAGAGATTACAAAGACAATTCAGTAGGGCTGTCAAAAAAAATAATTAGTCGTATTTAAAATAATCCACATTCGAATTTTAGGCGTGCGTCAGGCAGCTTTATCAGTGACAAACGAGCTGCGATGACGATGTAGGTGTCGTTGCATTTTTCAGGCATGTGATCAGCTAGAGACAAAAAAGAAGGAAAATCTGACCACGCCCCCAGGCCACGCCCACACGCCACGCCCCCCATCACTCATTATTAAAAATATATATTTTAGCACATTAAAAGATATATCTTATATTGTAATAATACATACTATTGTCCTGTAAAAAATAAAAAGCAACATTTAATAATAACGATAACAATATAATATAATATATTATAATAAAGTACTATAATATATTATAGTAAAGTATATAGAATTGTTATTATTATTAAAGTACCTGCCAAAAGTTTGGAAACATTACAGTTATTAATTATTTTTAAATAAATATCTCCTGCTCATCAAGGCTGAATTTATTTGATCAAAATAAAGTAAAAAAAACAGCAATATTGTGAAATATTATTACAAATAAAAAAAGTTTCCAATTTTAATATAAAATGTAATTTTATTCCTGTGATGCAAAGCAGAATTTTCATAATTATTCCATTCGAATTTTAGGCGTGCGTCAGGCAGCTTTATCAGTGACAAACGAGCTGCGATGACGATGTAGGTGGCGTTGCATTTTTTAAGCATGTGATCAGCTAGAGACAAAAAAGAAGGAACATCTGACCACGCCCCCAGGCCACGCCCACACGCCACGCCCCCCATCACTCATTATTAAAAATGCTAAGGCAGCCTTATCAGAGGCAAATGAGTATAATATAAATTAATATATTAATTAAATTTGTTAATGCATTTATTAAATAGAAATAATTTTAAATGTCTTCACTCACTTTTTATCACTTTCATGCATGATGTATATTTTTTTTAAATCTTATACAAATGTTTGAGTGGTATCATTGTTTCCACAAAGATATTAAGCAGCAAAACTGTTTTTAACATTGATAATCAAAATAACCAAAATATATATTTTAGCATATTTTAGATATATCTTTTATTGTAATAATACATACTATTCTCCTGTAAAAAATAAAAAGCAGCATTTAATAATCATATTAACAATATAATATTATAATAAAGTACTATAATATATTATAGTAAAGTATATAGAATTGTTATTATTAATAAAGTACCTGCCAAAAGTCTGGAAACATTACAATTATTAATGATTTTGAAATAAATATCTCCTGCTCATCAAGGCTGAATTTATTTGATCAAAATAAAGTTAAAAAACAGCAATATTGTGAAATATTAATACAAATAAAAAAAGTTTCCAATTTTAATATAAAATGTAATGTTATTTCTGTGATGCAAAGCAGAATTTTCTTCATAATTATTCCAGTTTTCAGTGTCACGTGATCTTTTATAAATCATTAAAATTGATTTGACTCTCAAGAAACATTTCTGATTATTATTAATGTTGAAAACAATTTTGCGGCTTCATATTTTGTGTGGAAATGGTGATACGCTTTATTTTTCAAGATTATTTGATAAATATAAAGTTTAATGAACAGCATTTATTTGCACTTATCAAATATATTAATTAAATTTGTTAATGCATTTATTAAATAGAAATCATTTTAAATGTCTTCACTCACTTTTTATCACTTTCATGCATGATGAATAAAATTATGAATTT
>CM041796.1:1409059-1411559 GCA_023376895.1 Aspiorhynchus laticeps
AAAAGAACTGCAATTATAAACCTCATTTATTATGTTAACTTGAGATTAATATCAATCCAAACAAACACAAGGATGAGTATGCACAGTTGATTGTGCGATGTACATCGACACCCTTATTCAGTTCCCTACATTACACACTGTAAAAAAATGACCGTGATAATGCTACAGTAAAAACTGTTAATGGTTAACGGTAAGTTCCTGTAAAATTTACAGGTAAACTGACGTTCCCAGAATTTGACGTTGCATTTCAAATTTTGTATGAATTTGATGTTTTTCTTTGAAATAACTGTTTCTTCTTAGTTTGTTCTTATCAGTTATGTTATTAGGGTTGTGTGTACATCTAATGTTGTTAAATTAATGTTTATTGCATATTTCAGTTTATTGAGATCATCATGATGGCGATCAGTGTTTGTGTGAATGACGCTGTGCTTCTTCTATATATGTTATTATTTAAAAGCTGCTTTGGTTCATCATGTGACTCTCATCAGCTCCTGCTTTTGGTGGTTATCAGTGTATTACAAAGATACAGATTTCAGTACTTCAATAGGTTGGTATATTAACATTATATCAGTTAATGAAATTACGGTATTTAACTGTAAATTTAAGTTAAAACCGTAAAACCTAAAATGTTGTTACCGTATTTTTTACAGTAGAACCACAGCTGCCGTTTTTTACCGTAAATTTTACGGATTTTTTTTACAGTGTACAGTATAGTCCAAATAATGAGTGAATGAAAACCAGCTGCAAATACAACCTTCTGTCGGGAGCCTTCTGTATTTTGGACACATCCCATGTAACTTTTTATCACAATATAAAAACTGCATGTGTGTTTCAGAAGAACATTGTTTTGGTTGTGCTTAGTCTCCTCTAAACGGATGAATGTGGTTCAATAGCCTGCATCTGAAATTGTGATCTCTTTGAGTATAGGCCTAAATAATTACTTAACCCGTTTAATTCCACCGCTTACAATAGTGACCGTAAAGAAGGTTTCATTTATAAAGCTCTAGAAACCTTACACTGTACAAAAAATTCCGTAAAATTTACAGTAAAAAACTGGCAGCTGTGGTTGCCGGAATTCTACCGTAAAAAATACGGTAACATTTTAGGTTTTACGGTTTTAACTTAAATTTACAGTTAAATACTGTAATTTCATTAACTGATATAATGTTAATATACCAACCTATTGAAGTTGAAGGCGTCATTCACACAAACACTAATCACCATCATGATGATCTCAATAAACTGAAATATGCAATAAACATTAATTTAACAACATTAGATGCAACATACAACCCTAATAAACATAACTGATAAGAAAAAAACTAAGAAGAAACAGTTATTTCAAAGAAAAAACATCAAATTCAAACAAAATTTGAAATGCAACGTCAAATTCTGGGAACGTCAGTTTACCTGTAAATTTTACAGGAACTTACCGTTAACCATTTAACAGTTTTTACTGTAGCATTTTCACAGTTTTTTACCGTTAAAATCACGGTAATTTTTTACGGTGTACTGACTGATGTTTTAGTGCATTTCCTGCAAATATAGAAAATAAATAAATAAAAGGGTCTCAATGAAATCAGTGCAGTGTCACATAATTAGTGCAAATTGTCACATGACCAAAGCAGTTTATTTGTCTTGTTTGCACCTTGAGAAGATGACGACTGCATCAAAGCTCCAAAACAAAAGGCTAGTAAAGTGTGTTAACATAAAGACTTTTGGTCCACGTTATCTTTAAGGTGTCTGGTATTAATACATAAATTCACAATTATTCAGTTTTGTTGAGTGTGGTCATAAAATGAGTAAAAATGTTGATAGTCACAATAGTGATAATGCAATGCATTTAGGTTTACATATAAATCCAATAGCAGTTCTTAGAGAAAGCTGCACTAAAATGTTGCAATGACAAAATATTGCATTAAAGTAAAAGTGCAAATGTTACAAATAAGTTACAATATTGATGTTGCAATACTGGTAGCACTAATATATCAATTGTATAATATATGTTACAATAAAGTAACAATTTTGAAATACGTTGATGGTTGTATTTTTATGTATTTTAACTCAGTTCTACTATCAGTGTTGTATAAGGGTTTTTATGCATAATAGTAACCCTAGAATGTGATCAAACAGAGCTGGGCTGAGATATATATAAAAAAAATTATAACTGCAGAAATATGTTAATTCATTACACACATTATCCCACCCACTGGTCACAATTGTGACCGACCATAAAACATAATTTTTCACACACTTTTCCAAAAAATGTTTTTTTAAAAAAAAATTATTGATTATTTCAAAGGGTTAATAAAATCACATCTGGATATTTTCATGTCTGGAAAGAAATTTGGGATTAAACAGGTTAACTACTTACTAATTATTACATGACACGTGCTGGCGATCCGCCCCGACAGCTCTAAAATATAGAGCACTACAATATAAATTATTATTTTCATGAAAGAATGCAAAATAAAATCTTCCAAACCATGTCTTTATTTGC